>JAJMLO010000014.1:0-275512 GCA_030569695.1 Yamadazyma vaughaniae | reverse complement strand
TATTATCTGGATTAGCAGAAGTTTGCTTGAGAAACTCCAAACCAAGACCTCTGTTGACACCGGTGATTAAGAAAGTAGACATATTTGATTAATGACTAAGAACAAAAGTACCTTCCATATCAGACCTTTTTATACTTGTAGCTGTTGGATCCACATCTAAACCATGGCCCGTTCTGAAATGCCATGTCCTTATATCCCCTAATATCCGGCGAGGCTCAATTCCCAGCGAGGCTCAAACTGTAATTATGTCACTGCGGGTTTTACCCGATTGTTCTTTGCTTCAGTAAAATCCCAGAATATTAGCTAATACGAGTTACAGGTTATCTATCTGCAGAAATATTTCATGACAAATACCAGCCGATTGGCAGTCTTGCTAATCTTCGGAACCAAATCTACTTCCGGGACAATAGATATCCTGCGGAACCAAAAGCTCCCGACGGAACATTACTAAGGCCTACAAAAAAATAATCAAATCATCCAACTTACCACTTGGGTTTCTGGTTCAGCCACTTGAAAGTTCAACTTCCAAAAATTCTACATTGTCTCCTTTTTCTTGCACCTCGTCAAAATGATAAATCGATATTCATCACGTGACTTTACGGACCAGTACCCGACCCGATAACTGCGGCTGCTGTCGCTACACAGTTTGCGAAAAAGGGATATATATCCGAACACTGATCACTTCAATCACTTCACTAATTACTTGAATTTTCAGCTATGACTACTTCAGTTTTTGTTTCAGGTGCCACGGGATTCATTGCCCAACACATTGTTCAGCAATTGATCAAAAAGGGATACAAAGTCGTCGGAACCGTTAGATCTACCGAGAAGGGAGATAGATTGAAGAAAAACTTGGACAGTCCTAACTTCGAATACGAAATTGTCAAGGATATTGCAGCTCCCAATGCTTTTGACGAAGCATTGAAGAAGCATCCAGAAGTCACTATTTTCTTACATACTGCTTCTCCATTCCACTTCAATGCAAAGGATTTTGAAAAGGAAATCTTGGATCCAGCCATCAAGGGTACCAAAAATGCTTTGCAGTCGATCAAGGAGTATGGACCACAAATCAAAAAGCTTGTGGTTACATCTTCCTATGCTGCAGTTGCTCCACCGGATGGATCATTGCCTGCAGATGCTAGTGTTGATGAGACTAGTTGGAATCCAGTAACCTATGAAGAAGCTTTATCCAATCCTGTTCATGCTTACAGAGGATCCAAGACCTTCGCTGAGAAAGCTGCTTGGGAATTCGTTGAAAAGGAAAAACCAGGATTCACTTTGAACACTGTTAATCCTTCCTTTGTTTTTGGTCCACAAGCCTTCGTTTCTGAGGTGTCTGATACTTTAAACACTTCATCAGAAGTCTTGAATGCCTTTGTTGGTTTGGGCCCAGATGATCCAGTCCAATCTACTATTGGTGGATTTGTTGATGTCAGAGATGTTGCCAAGGCTCACCTTCACGCCTTTGAGAGTGATGTTACTAACTTCAGATATTTGTTGGTGACTGGCAGATTTTGCGGTCAAGACGTTGCTGATGTGGTCAATGAGAACATTCCTGAATTGAAGGGCAAGGTTCCAGTTGGTACCCCAGGTGGTGGAAAGGAAATTGTAGCCAAATTGAGCAAAGTGGATAATTCAAAGACCTTCGAAAAGGTTGGACCATTTATCTCTTTGAAAGACACTGTTGTTGATTCAATTCAACAGATCTTGGAAGTTAAAAAATCAAAAAACTAATTTTACTGCGCTTATAGAATATAATATATGTTCCGGCCTGTACTTCTATCACACCCTTAAAGTTCTATCTTTCGTTTTGTTCATCAATCATTCCCTGTGCTGTAATTGAATTTATACACATTTAGATTTCAAGATCTTAAATGAACCTACATTTTCCGCGTTACCTGCTAGTCTATATTTTTATTTAATGTTGACATGTATTATAATATTCCTACTATGGTTTCGTATAGGAGTGAGTTTGAACGATTGGCCATCACTTTCGTTCGAGTCTGAAGTCAGGCTCAGGTCCCAAAGAGATGTGTCATATCCTATCCCCATTGACCAAGCTACTCTGTTTGGAGTTTCATTAGGTCCAACTGTTCTCGAAAAGCATGGATATAACCAGTCAGCTAAAGCCTATTTGGCATCTATATTGGACGTCGGTATTAATATAATATCTTTGGACTTGTACTATAATAACTTCACTTCAAAATGGCAACTATGCCCAGCTCCTTATCCCATTAATGGAACCTCATCATCTCCATCCACCACTCAAACCTTAAACTGGAATGGCAAAACTTATTACTGTCTGCCTGATTTAACGCCTGATAGTTTGATGTTAACCCTTGAAACCTACCTAGAGACCACTAATTCTAATATGAACGCAAATTATATTCAAGTACTTTACAACCTTCACCAATTTGAATTTCCTGTTTCCACTCGAAATTCTTCTACCAACTGGAATAAGGTGTTTCAGTCCAGGTCTGATGAATATGATGCTTACGGGAATCTGTCTTTAAGTGATACGTTAAGTCGAGTAAGTTCATATATTTTTGCTCCCACGGACTTGGAATCATTCCGACTGGATCTCCAGCAAAATGGCGATTCATATGAAGAAAACTTCTATAATGACTCAAATTCTCCATTTCCAAGTTTACAACAATTCATTTTTAAGGACTTGAAAAGATTGACAGTATCGGTAGTTTATGATGACGTGACTCCCGTAAAGTCAATGTACAATTTCTCAGAAGCTGATAAGGACTTGATATTTATCAATGGGAATAACGTTAATATTTCAACGTCATCTTTCTCAACAGATTCAACAGTATTGAATTGTCTCGATTATCAAATGAATAATCTGATGATACCAGAAGAAAAGGCTATTGAAAAGGAAAGTTTAAAAACACACTTTCGGTATATCTTCGATGATTCCTTATACTCATTTAACGACAATTCATTCCGATCATTAGTTAAGTGTGGATATTCCCCAATATTGAATTCTACTGAATACTTAGTGAACGATACAACTACTGATGAAGTCGGGGACATTATAAATAATTTTTTACCACAATCATTCTGGTCTTGGGAAGTAGAATCAAGTCCTAACCAACCTGATTCGTACAATAATACCGATACTGTTGATGACGAAAATACTAATGATGATGATAATTCTAATGACAATAACGAAAATGAAGATGATGATGATTCATCGTCTAGGAGCAATGATGAGGCCATGAAGTGTGTTGTAGTTGATGAGGATGGCTGGGAAATAGGTAACTGCTATGATGCTTTATATTATGCCTGCCGAGATTCCAGCTCGCCGATGAAATGGGCTATTTCTAGCGAAAAACAACTGTACTTCGAAGCTTACAAAGGAAGTGATTGTCCTGAAAACCACGAATTTGGTACGCCTCGTCTGAGCCTTGAAATGTTGGCTCTCACTAAAGCGATTTCAGAGAAAGGAGTGGACTATCCTATATGGATAGACATCAATGACATCACAGTGGTTAACTGTTTTGTTACTGGTGGACCTTACGCTGAATGTCCCTATCAGAGAACTGTTAGTACCAAAGCCTTGGCAGGTTTGATAGCACCTAGTTTTGTAGTTGCCATTGTGGTTTTATTCCTTCTATTTCTAGAAAAGGTTTTCAGAAGCAATCCCATTCAAACAAACAGAAAGAGGTACTGGAAGAAGAAAATCAATGAATATAACAAGAAAAATGGGTATGAGGGGGTTCCCTCTTAATCAGTATTGGCTAGGAATCTTTTGCACGGACATCATCAAGTGAGATTTTAATCTTATACATCGATAAGCTAGCTACTGAATATAGAATAATTAATGTAAGAACTTACTCTACCCTTTTACGGCTAGGTAGATATCACTCAATATCACCCATGAAAAACTCTTAGACTATCTGTCTCTTTTGTTGCTCCTTCACGAAGTATTCAGCCTCTTCCCTTTTGGAAAACGAAATTATCGTCTTACTTCCATCAGAGTGATTTGTTGTGAGCGTATTATCTGAGTCTCCGTTAGATCCAACCAGAACTTTGCATGTGAAATCATGACCATTACTCTTCTGGAAACACGAAAAGAATCCAATTTTGTCTGGCCAATCCTGTGTGGTGTTTAATTCATCAACAGTGTACTTTTCAAACAACGTTTGGCATAAAACCAGTGGGAGCACGGAGAGAACCAAGAAACTTTTACCGAACATATTGTGATAAAAACCTATTTGCAGCAGTTTTAAGGGAATTATAGGCTACCGTACTATTGCCATGGAACGGAGTTATTATGACTTGTGTTGACTGATATCTTCTCTGTCTACTTGCACGGCACGTCCAAACCTTCTTTGAGAGGGCAGAACCTAAACATATTTTTCACAGTGGTAAATTTTCGTTATCGGATTGTCTGCTTTGCTTATACGAAGACAGTAGTTTATGATACCTTGAGAATGTATATTGGATTTCAAAAGCTTCTGCTAGTTATCTTATTTAAATTCCATACTATCTTCTGTTTAAGTGATTTCTGATTAACTGTTCATTCCGTTGTACATAATTCTTTTTTTACTATTGTTGCTGTGTTCTTCTTATCTGCTCTACCTTCAAGGTTCGGTTTTATTCTAAAAAGGCTTCTGATGTATGCAAATTAAAATTTTGTCGTATTTTACTGTCTTTTTAAATTTCATGGGTTTCAAGAATAGCCGAGCTCTTGTAATTTCAGATAAATTTCATAACTGCCAATCAATATTGGTATTATTCTTCTGTATGTATACTTATTTTTGTTCCTGGTGCTTGTGATCAATCAGAAAAGGATGAGGCACATATAGATATACCTGATTTCGAATGTTATAAATTTTCACGGCGACTTACCTATAACAATTGGATGGGTGGCCGAGTGGTTAAGGCGGCAGATTCAAGTCCTGTTGGCGTAAAGCCGCGCGAGTTCGAATCTCGCCCCATTCAATATTTTTTTTGATTGTTCTTCGCAATCAAACTATATTTTTTTTGGCTGCAACAGATCGAAAAGTTTTATGTCTAGAAATGCCATCTATTAATATACATGCTACTTACTTTAACCAAATAATCTGATTGAGTCATCGTTCACGATTTCTTGTTCTTCAGTTAATCCTTCGTCAGCTTCGTCCATATTCACTTTTTGTCCTAACAAAGAAGCAAAAAATTCATCGATTTGAAAGTCGTCCCACTTGATATTCACAGGGGTTTCAAAGTGAGCAATAGGCTCTTGAATATTGAACTTCAACTTTCTTCCCTTAGATGCTCTTGTATCTACGTTCTTGTTTGACTTGGTTGCTTTTTGAGTTTGTTTAATGGAAAAAGTCATTCCGTTGATTGGGTTATTGGATGCTATTTTTTTATCGACCAAATCATTCAACAATACACGATAAAAATCTTCATCATCGAATATCTGAGCAATCTCCGATTTGTCCTTCTTTACCACAGCCTTAGGAATATCGAGATTTTCGTCTTCTTCGTCCTGTGCAATTTCATCTTCTTCATCCTGGTAGCCCAAAGGAGTTATGGAGCTTCTATTGAGACGAGTTCTCTTTTTCAACCTTTCCATATCGTTCAAATTATTCAAGACTTGCTGTTCTGCAGATTGGTTGATTACCTTGAATTTTCCGGCATTTAATGCATTGAATCCAGAAGAATTCACAACTTTATTCGACCACTTGTTTAAAGTGCTTGATCTGAATTCAGATAATCTGGATTCGAACTTATCAGTTGCATCCATATAATCATTTAATTTTCTCTTCTTTGGTAAATTAACAGTCTTAATAGAATCCTTCTCATACATCTTGTTTCTTAATCTCATTATATTATCCAATAATGTAAAGCACTTGCTCTCAACCATCTTGATTGAATCTTTTGTTTCTGATGTCGAAAACTCTTCTGCTGTTTCTTGGTTGAGTGGTAGCAAGTTTGATTTGTTCAATGACTTCTGCAATTTTATACGAGAGTCAATAAGCTTATCAAAGAGCTTATGCTGAGTGCTAATAGAATACCCTTTCAAAGAATCATTAATATTGGATTGGGCAACTCTCTTACCAATACTTTGACGTTCTTGGGAGATAAAGGATTTTAATTTGTTTCTTTTATGATCTTCATCGTCTTCTACTTCCTTTTCTGAAAGATCTTCGTCATCTTCAGACTCTGAATTGTAATCTTCAAGGGAAACTCCAGAATCTGATTCAACCTCATCGCTATTATCATTATCATCGTTCTCATCGTTTTCAATTTCTTCCTCTTCTTCTTCCTCTTCCGAGTCGCCGATCTCTGAATCCACTTCTTCATTGTCACTATCTTCATAAATCTCATTCCTACTACTTAATTTCCCACCATAAATATTCTTAGGTTCATTCTTTCTCAAACTGGACTTGTTCACAGGAACATAATGGGTTTTTTTCAACTCATCCTCGGAGTCACTAGGAGCAGCGTCAGAATCGGAGCCCAAAATGTTGTCATCTTCGATATCAAAGTCTGTCTTGGCTTGTTCAAGCTCTAACAATTCATCAGCCAACGATTTCTTTCCCATCTTACTGTAATGAAAGATTTGTCTCATCTCAAAACTTTTTCTGCGACACCAAGAGTTCCTGCAGGAGATTATTATAGAGGCTCAATTTTATATTTTAAGAGTGTAAACTAATGTAATACTGGTGAGAATAACTATCTCGAAAAAGCTAATAATACCCACTTATCCTCTTCAAGAGTATCGTATGACTCCCACCAAAGAAAACCAGACTCCACCAGGCAAGAATTATATGATTACGAGCTCTTTTCAAAGCCAACATCGCCTAGCATGTTGCGTTTCTCCACCAAAACATCGCGGTGCGCCTAATTTTAATGAATTTTAGTAACAATAAACATACTCGAAATTTAGTTTTTTCTTCAGTACCTTTTTTTTTTAGGCCATACTTATAACTTTGTTGTAAAAGTCATTCCTATTGACGTTGAATACATCCTTAAACCCCCTGACTTTCCTGGAATCCTTGAGATCAAAGCCCTAAATCGATTCCTTCTACCTTCAGTCGCTCAGCCTATCCCACAGCAATGCAAATTAATAAAGTCATAATACTCTTGTTTTCCCTTTTCCTTTCCGTGAATGCATTGGCAGATCAAGGAAACGGAGATGATGATGACAAAAAGACAACAAAAACCACCACAAGTATCTGGATTACAACAACTAAAAACGGTAAAACCACCGTGATTCAGACCGCATACTCCCAAAGTTTCATGTCTACCTATACCGAAGCTGATACCCAAGAAGTAAAGTCTGGAAACATTGGATTGGCTTCTCTGGCAGAAGGTACAGTTGGAGGCATCAGATCCTATGATAAAACAACCATATCCCTGCCAAATGAAGGTAATGGACAAGCAGGACTTTATTCGGGAATACTTGGAATGGTATTCTTGTTATCCGGTCTCTTGTAAGTAAAGAGACTTACATTGATCGTTACTGGTTACCGATTTTGTTTTAGAATTGTCGGGATGATTTGACAATAGATGGACAAGTACATAAATATGTTTGAATAGTTCAATAATATCCAGACTCACGAATGATGTAAATATACCAATGATTGAAAACTTGAAATCATCAACGGAATACGTTAAATCTACCAGTAGATGTAAAACCATAAACGCCAATGTTGGTCGCAAGGACGAAGAATACGCGGACCGTCCATACTTGACAGGAGTCAGACTCACAGTTACGCGCATCTTCGACTTCACCGTTGCGACAAAAAATTTTCGTGGATAAAAAATCGTTTGTAAAACTGCCAAAACCTTAGATAATGTCAGAAGAATTAGCAACCAAAACTGAGTCTTTATCATTGGAGAACAAAGATACTGTTTTGTCCAGTAAAGAGGAATTTACCGCCAAACACCCATTAAACAACAAATGGACTTTGTGGTACACCAAGCCTCAAGTCCACAAAAACGAGAACTGGCACGATTTGTTAAAACCAGTCATTACCTTTTCATCTGTGGAAGAATTTTGGGGGATCTATAACTCAATTCCACAAGCCAATCAATTACCATTAAAATCCGACTACCATTTATTTAAAGAAGGAATTAAACCTGAATGGGAAGACGAACAAAATGCCAAGGGAGGAAAATGGCAATATTCATTCGCCAACAGAAGAGAAACTAATAACAACATCAATGATTTATGGTTAAGAGGATTGTTATCAATAATTGGAGAAACCATTGAAGATGACGAAAATGAAGTCAACGGTATTGTTTTAAACATCAGAAAGCAAGTTATTAAGATTGGTATTTGGACCAAAGACTGTGATGAAACCAAGTTGAAGACCGTTGGTGAAAGATTAAAGAAGGTGTTGAAATTGGCTGATGAACAAAAGCTTGAATTTATCTCTCATGATGCTTCAACTGATAAGAATGCCAAGGCCCAAATTGTTTTATAATTCTAATGATTCTTCTTATGTACGTGAGAAAATAAACCTACTGTATAATTAAAGTCGTTACCTCTAGTTTATGCTACAAATTCAAATCTAAATCCCTGGAAAACATTCCTTCCAATACTAATAACCTACTGGATTAACCTTATTTCTAATGAAATCTTGTACCTTATCCCAATAATCTTCATGGATAACGGTATCGTTATGCAGACTGTCTTCAAACTTGTACATCGTCTTATCATTTGTCTCGAGTAATTCATAAATTCTATCCATATGGCTGGGTGGAACTATTTCATCTTTTCTAGCACTAAGCAAAAGCACCGGGATCTCTGAAGAAATGGTCGGTACTAAGGATTCCAGATCCCATATTTGATGTACAAACCGAGCTACGTGCTTTAAAAATGGAAATATATGAGGCACCGTCTTCCTTATTGATAAGAAGGTATTTTCCAATATCACGGCACTCACAAAAGACGAGTACTTAGACGCCATATAAATAGCCACTGCTCCTCCCAAAGATCTACCATACAAGATCAATGAACTCTCCAGATACTGTTTGTCTTGTTTTAAATATTTCATCACCGTTTGAGCATCTACCTTCAACCCCCGTTCAGATGGCAGACCCGTAGACTTACCGTATCCTCTATAAGAATAAATAAACACGTTGTAACCAAAATTCTTATAAAATATGGCTACGATAGGTAGAGCATGGCCAATGTTTCCAGCATTGGGTGATAACATAAGAATGGTCTTATTGCTATAATTTGCACCGTTCACATCATGTTTCAACAGGTAACACTGTAACGTTTCTCCATCTTCGGTGGGCAATTCAATCAACTCATAGTTTGGCATATCAAATTCATCTGGTGTAGCACAATAACCTCTGCCATCGTTGATTGAGGACGGGTAGATCAACTTGGATTGATATGAGTAAAGTCCTACCAAAACAAGGCCTCCTAGCGAAACTCCAATTTTAACGATTAGTTTGGCGATATCAAACAACTTAACTATCATAAACGTACCAGCTGAAATAACACTCATGGCTTATCGACTCCTGTGAAAAATTCAAGTGCGAATAGACTTTTGATAAACACCCATACATGTCTAATAATCCAAATGCACATCTGAATTTGGCCAAATTTGCCTTCAACATATATGGTACATTGAATACTCTGCTGCTGTTAGACAATAGTCCCAATGGCCAATCTCCTCAATCGTCCGGGAGTTCCACAAAATCTCGATTACCATACTTCAAATCGTCTGGCACTAGTAATAACTTGACATATAACTGCGAAAAGGAAGTCAATACTCTTACCGATTTGGAGCTTCTACCGAATAATGGCTTTAATAATAACGTTGTCATTGGAGGAAAGAATTACTTGAAGTTGTTGGTTTTGAATGAAGACCAGTCTCTGATTATAAATGAATCAAATATCCTCGAACCAGCTCCTAATACCGTCACCAGGCTTCCAGGTAATACCAAGCTCCACAATTTCAACACAATAAGAAGTTTCCGAAACACAGTAGCTGGTGGGATGGTAAATGGAACTTTAACGTTATACCAAGTATTGAATAATGGAAAGTCAAGGGTCCTTCGGAAATATACCGACCACAAAAGATGCATTAACTCATTGGATTTTCTTGACCCCTTGAACAGCGAAATGACGTCGAATTTACTTATATCGGGTTCACAAGATGGGTCAATTAAGCTATGGGATTTGAGGTCTTCTTCATCCAAGCCCTCTATCAATATTGTTCTGAAAAGTAATTATGACTCGGTTAGATCTTGTCAGTTTTCGACCCATTCTGCTGCCAAAAATAAACTCACTATATTATCTTGCCATGACTCAGGAACTTTGAATAAGTATGATCTTCGAGCTGTGGGACAATCCAATTCGGTAACTCCTGAAAGAAAGTGGAATTTCCACACGGGTCCAGCATTATCATTGAGCATTCATCCTGAGAAAGAATACGTCTTGACATGTGGAAGAGACCAGAAAGTTTGTGTTTGGAATTATGGAGAGTCTGGTAGTAGTTATAGCAATGTTGCTCCAGAATATGTCATCAACACGTACGGACCAGTAATGAAAGTAAGATGGAGTCCCTACTCCAACTCTAGAGAAGAGATTGAAGAGGACATTTATGACGATATAACTCATTCTAACAGTGCCCTATTTGATTATGATTTTGCATGCCTGTATCTTAATGAGGACCCGACCATTACAGTTTACAATTTGAAGAGAAAATATGTACCCAAGGAAATTATCAATTCATATTCCCACAAACCGTATCTGAATTTCATCTGGGCCAAGAATCCTCAAGGCTCTCGTAAGATATGGACATTGACAAAGGGTAACCAGTTCATGTCAAGATCGTTAGATTTCAAATCAGAGAGCAATAATATTACCATGCCGAGAGAACTGTTGAACCCAGTTTCAATGGCTTGGGGAACAGGTGTAGGTGATGTCTCTTTCATTGGACAAGAAGGCAACGACTTTGAGACTAATGACTCTAGATTGAGGAGCGACAGCTTCTCGGAAACTGCATATGACTTGGAAGTCGACTTCAACTCTAACGGTGTTACAGAATTGAATGATTACAACAAATTAGTTGTAGGCTCTGCTCAAAGTGGAATACTAAGTAGCCCCCCAAACTCGTCACTTGGTTCCTCACCCATGGACTCTCCATCATTTCTGAGGCCAATGTTATTGAGGTCGTCTACTCATGGAACCCCTATAATGTCAAACAAGATGCAATCTTCCTCACCTCAACTCAAGAATTCCATGAGTAGCTACAGCATGAATGAGTTTTCTTTGGGCAAACGACCTCCGTTATTGAGAAACTCGTCAATTGATTCCAATGTTTCTCTGGGTTCACCTGCGAATAGATTGGATCCTCCTCATACAACTGATTACAGGAGAACAGTGCTGATTTATCATGCTTCGCCATATGTTATACCTGTTTCTATCCCTTTTCCTTTAAATGATGATGTTGTATTCGAAACATTGTCAAACAATTATTTATTGGCTATTCCAGACGGATTTTCACTTGTTGATGTTTGTCATCTAAATGCTAGTGTCGCTGCTAGTGTTAATAGATTTAGAGATTGCCAGGTCTGGAGAATGTTGGCAGTTGGTTTGGGTCAACATGTTGACAGCATTTTGGATTATGAAGACGAGCTCAATGAAACTCATCGAGAACAATATAATGAGGAAGATGTTACAACAGAACCAGATGAAAATAACGATAATAAGTCTGTCCTATCAGACTATGCAAATCTAAATTTTGGGTCTTACAATTCGAATTCAACCCTGACCACAAATTATGGTGGCTCAGAACTGATTTCGGATAAAAAGTCCAGCAATAATCCTCAGTCTTGGAGTGAAGCTATGAATACTTCTTCTCATAATTTACTTGATATCATTAACCAAAACAGGAATAATTCGTTCAAAGCTTCTATTACGATCGGATCGTTGAGTCCTGGGGCTTCAAGGTCCAACAGTATGATTGCACAGGTTGCAAACTTAAGAATGTCAGGCCAAAATAACGATGATAACGAGCATGCAGTTGAAGATGAAGATGAGGACGATAAGAAAACAGAAAAGAAAGAGGAACAAATACCTGATGACACGGTAAATGAAGGAAAATCTGAGAGAAATCTTACAAAGCACGCAAATAGTCTGGGCTCGAGAGAACAGTCACCTGAAAAGACTTTATTCAGACACCAGTCGGCTCCCTCACTTGCACCACAAAGACTGGACTCGAGATTAAGTATCTCACCACCTAAAAAGGGACTTCCTCATGAAAGATCTAAATACAGCACGTCCCCCAAGAATCTTGCCACTTTGAATCGTATAAAGCTGAAGAGGAACTCTTTCGTCAATCATAACCAAATGACAACAAGACCAAAAGATTTGGATTTGGATAATGAAAATCTCAACATATTGAACAACGCAGCTAATAACTCATTGTCGTCATCAGCTATGACTGGAACTCCAAGTGTAGATAATAGAAGTTCCGTTGGGTCCCTTCCAAGCAATAACATGGGATCTTTCAAGAGTAGAAGGTCATCTTCTATTGCTCCAACATACGGCTTCTTGAATAGTAGAACACTTGATAATGATCTTAGAGAGGTGGATGAAACTTCTTCCAGCCACAGTCATCAAAATGATAACAACGACAATGACATTAAAGAATCTGGTTTAACAAAAGCATTCGAAGATGACAAGGATGTACAAAGATATAATGATAACTATCTTCGTATTCCTTGGACCATTTCAAATCTTTTAGAGAAAGCTATAACTCATGCAGTTGTTCAGGGAGATGTAATAATGTGCTCCACTTTATGTCTTCTATTCTATCGTTTTGTGAAGTCGCTCAACTTGAAATCTATCAAGAAAGAATATTGTTTGGAGTGGTTGTCACTCTATATTGAAGTTCTCCATAAGAAAAGGTTATTTGTAAATGCCATGAATATTTTGAATAACGCACCTCGAGATCTCCAGGAGAAATTACTTATTCTCTATAATGGAGATAATTTGAAGTTCTACTGTCAGAATTGTAATGAGTTAATTGTCAATGAGGAATCCAAAGTGAGCTTCAACAAAGGTGAGACTGGAAACTTTGGTTACTGGTATTGTGAAAAATGTAAATACAAACAGCTGAACTGTATTTACTGTAATGAGCCTTGTATGGGACTCAATGTGGTAATAAGTCTTGAATGTGGCCATAGGGGACACTTTGGCTGTTTAAGAGAATGGTTCGTTGAAGACGAAAACTATGAATGCCCCGGAGGGTGTAACGTTACTATATTCTAGAATCTGTATATTAATATATTAATAATGCAATTATATCAAGATTACATCTCCCAATTCCAAGTATTTTCTTATAAGACTATACTTAACCACAAAAACATCATCTTGTTCAATGTCTAAATCTTCTTCATCTTCATCGATCCGCAATTTTATGGTGGAATCGGATATGTTTTTAATAAATACAAGCTGATCAATGTCAGGTTCAGTCACCATTGGCACATTTGCATCCACCTCATCTAAATATGATAACTCCGCAGGTATTTTCCTTAAAATAGACTTGTTATAAAGGGTTTGAAGAAGATTCATATACTTTATCAAGAATTCATCCTCTTCTGATGATAATAATGGGGCCTTTTGTTCATCCTTTGTTTCCCCTGCAAGTTTGATATAATATATGGTATAAATTTCGAGTTTCGATAGCCGTATCCTAAAATATAATCTCACCAAATAGCTTAATCTCTCGATATCAGTTTCAACAATCATCAACTGAAGCTTAAAGTCACTAGTGATGATTCCTGTGTCAATGTTGACGTCTCCATATTCGTGTGATTCAAGAAGAAATTGTTGCTGATTGGAGATTTTGTCCAAAACCTCTGTGAGAAGTACTCTTTGGTATGGTAACAACTCAGGAGCCATTCTTTCGTTCAACATGGCTCTCGTAAGTCTTGTATACAAGTCTTCTTTCTGCTTGCTCTGGATCTTATCGATCTCATTGTCGAAATTGTTAAGAATATCATCCACCTCCATGATAAGATACTTGTAAACTGAAAAAAATATTACGCGACTCACAACATAATGGACCGGCAGTCTCTTTTGGAGCAGAAAAGGAAGAGACTTGAGGAGCTAAGACAAAGACGTCTTGGTTCCAGTCCCACAATTGTAGATTCAGATGTCCAGGTCGATTTGCTGTCTACTTCTCCACCCCCGAATCACAAAAAAATTACGGTAGATGCGTCAGTTCAGACAGATCGAGACACCACCTCAAATTTACTTCATCAACAAAAGCCACTTCTCATTGATATTTCAAGGCTTGATAAAGGTGTCCAAACAATCAAGAAGAATACAAAGGTGGAATTTAAACCTCCCAAATCTCCAGAGCCTCAGAAAGTCCCGAAAATTATTGAAACTGATACGAATTTTAATGAATCTAGCGTTAACGAGCTGCTCAGAAATGCATTAATTACATTACATGAGATAATTTCTCGAAAAAAGTCTCTGAAGCTCAATTCAACTCTGGTTTCTGAATCTGATGAGAAAGTGGTTTTCAAACAGTTGAACAAAGCAGAAGCATTTCAAGGTAGAGTTCCTATTTCCATACATATATCGTCCCACACAAATGAGGTTTTGGTTAATTATAGTTGCGATTATCTGGAAGAACTCCAAGGCTTTGCAATTATATATGATGCTTCCAGTGGTGAACTAATTCCGGTAAATTTCTTGGGATGTGTTTCGCCCATAACGGTGCTACAATTCGATGAAACAAGTGCTGTAAAGGTGATCGGAGGTTTAAAGAATGGAAAGGTTGTAGTATGGGAATTAGGTGACTCCAATGACATAGATGCAGTACTACTCCCTAGTTTGACTAGTCCGAGTGACTATTCCAATACTTCATTGCATAGAGCCCCAATCACTTCAATACTTCAAACTCCAATTGAGGCCCACACATTTGTGTCTACTTGTACAGATGGACTTATAAACACTTGGTCAACGAATTTTTTGGAGTATCCCAAGTCAGAGGCAATAGTTTTATCCGCAGAAACCGATGATTCCATAGGTATCATCGCACAGAAGACCAAATCGATCAAAGCTGCGGGCTTATTAAGAATTCAGGATTTGAAGGATTTCAATTTTCTCAATTCTATGGTGGTTGCAACAAGCTCAGGTTTGATTCATAAACTTATCAATAACCCAAAATCGAATTACATTGACACAACTATTGAAACAAAAATGGTAAGCTGTTTGAAAGAACTAGGATACAAAGATGATACGCCAATACTAGCAGCAACTTGCTATGATTCTAGCATATACATATACAACAACCATAAGGAAATATTGAGGCTCATAACTGATTATATGGTCTTGGGGATCTTTTGCCGTCCCCATACCCAATTTCAGATGGTATCTTTTGGTTTGTACGAAGAAATGATAAGTGACTTAATGACGACTATTGATTTTTGGGATTTAAGTGTTTCCATACGAAGACCGATTTACTCTTTCAAAGTGACTTCAGAACACCATCCTGTTTCAGGGACCTTCGATAACACCGGTAACATAGCATATGTTGGATTCTCGGACGGAAGTATTAGATCATTTCAGATGGATACAGACACATTATCTGAGCTTGTGGCTACTGCGGAGAAAGAATCGATCCATGATATCATCTAATATACATTTTAAATATACAATTAAATTAAGTGAATGCAGAAAATAAGTCGTCTTTAGCTGTGACTGTTATATCACCACCAATATCAGTAGATGAATTTCCAGCCTGTTGATCTATAGTAATGTAGTCCCGAGTTCCCAAGACCAACATTTCGAAGAAACACTTGGTAGCTTCTTTCTTCATGTTCAAGACCTTCGAAGTTCCCTTCCGGTTCGTACCCAAAGGTAATACTTCAGTGTTTGAGCTGTCTTCCTCGACTATTTTATTGAAAGAGATTGGATCCCTCGAGCCGTCCTTCTTGATAATATCAGCAATTTGTTTTGTTGAAGAAGTTGTATCAGCGTCTGATTGTGATGAGACGAAATTGTCGTCAATTAATGGTTCTTCCACAGGAACATCATCAAAGTCAGGCATGGAAAGATCGAAATTGAAATCATCAAAACTACCTTGGAACTGGTCTTCTTCATTGTCATGATTATCTGTATCTTTGGCCTTTTCTTTGTCACTTACTTCATTACATAATCTGGTCAACTCTGAGTTCAAATCTAAAATTCTTCTTCTTTTAAATCCTGCTGGCTCAGCCATCAGTCTAATCAATTGCAACTTTTCCGCATCCGATAACCTGAAAGAAATTGCCTGATCCCTCCAATCTCCGTTTAATTGTAAGTATTGTAAATGTCTTAATTCTTCTACTGGTAATCCATTATTCACATCCAGTTCCGAGTCTATCTGAATTTTTCTTTTGTTGGTTTTTATCTGACCATCTTCTGTTATACCTACTAACTTCTTACGTTGTCTAGGTTGTTCTTGAACTAGATCCTCATTATCACCAGGCGTAGTTGGTTCATTTATCTCTGCAGGAGAATTGGCAGTATCTTCGTCCTGGATGGTCTCCAAGGGTTCATCAAATTGTAAGTTGAATTTGTTTCCTCCCTCTAAATCGAAAGTTGAAATATCTGGGTTCATCGATACCGAAACATTTCTTCCAACTTCAATTGAAGTATCGTTATCGAAATTCAAGTCAAAGTCTAAGTCATCCTGCATCATCACATCATCGTCATCATCAATGTGATTGCCACCTGCATTGATATCACGTCCAAATCTTCCATACTCAATTGACCTATCGACATCAGATTCGTCAGAAGCTCTAACAGGCCTTGCAAGCAGCAGAAACGTAGTGGCATCATCATCATCTAGCTGAAGATCTTCCTGGTATAATAAGTCAAAACTGGTCACCTGGTCCTGCAAGGTGATGGCTTCCACATTTGTAATGATGTTTCTTCCCGAAGTGATGTTGGATTGTCTAGTACCATCATTTGTCAACAGCACACCACCACTGGCATACTTAAACGCGTTCTTCAACTTGAAAAGGATATCATTCACATCGTCCAATAAATACTTAGTTTTTCTCGAATATATTCTGACGATTCCCAATAACAATTGACCAGATAATCGTAAGGTAATGTTGGATGAGGTGTTGATAGGTTGGTTTAAGTAGGAAGTGGAGGTCACAATGTTCGTGTTAAGTAGTTGCTGCTTGGTTAGTTTCTTCTCGTAGTTGGCAGCCATCCACACAGGAGCCAATGGCCCTTGTTGAAGCTGGGTGGAATACATGAGATTTGTTTGTTATAAAATCCAACTCGCGTATGGCAGAAAATTGTAGTTGCAAAAAAAAAGTTCGCGTCGTGAGCAGAACCCAACTGGATTCACGTGACAAATGTTGGTTTCCCAGCGTCTCGCAGGAAACAAAAAAACTGCCGAATCTCATATAAGCCAAATAACCGAAATCTCATCAATGAATCTTGAATCCAGACTAACAGATTCTCTAAATGACATTTTAAGATCCTCCGGATACATCTTTGAGATCATCAACAAAAACAAACGACAAAGCAACTTGATAACTGGAAGCAATAACCAACTTATCCCTCCAGTAGTTACTGCCCAGCTAGGCAATAGTATCAGTAAATTTGACGATGTACTTGACGATGTCATTGGCAAGTTCAACGATGCCAAGTGGTGTGTGGAACAAATCTTGGAAAGTAAACAGAAGCAAGAAGAATTGAAGCTTAAAGAAGAAGAACGGAAAAAGGAGGAAGAAGAGAAGAAATTGAGGCAAGAAGCAGAACGAAAACGGCAAGAAGAGCAAAAACGCAAAGAACAAGAAGAGAAAAAACGATTGGAAGAAGAAGAAAAGGACCGTAAAAAGAAACAAGAGCAAGAAGCTGAAGAGCAAAGGAAAAGACAAGCTGAAGCTCAAGCAGCTCAAGAGCAAGCTACCCAAGATAAGAATCTTTTCGATGATTTCATTTCGGGCGATTTCGATTTCAACATGGACGACGTAATTTCGTCTAACAATGATGGCTCTGGACAAAACGCCACCAATAGTGGTGCACAAAACAGTAATTCGATTGAAAATCCCAACCCAGCCGATATTTTATCAGCCATCGACTACCCTGAGCTTGACGGCTTCGGTGACGGGAACAACAACGGGAATGGAGACAACGATAAAGCTGCTGGCAGTGATTCGAACTTGGGCAATGTCAACGATAAGAAAGGTAACGAAGAAGGGAATAAAAATGAGGTTGAATTGGATATTAATAACGTTTTGGCCAGTAATGATCTGATATTAGACGGATTAAATATGAGTTTATTGGATTCGGGAGATGATATAATGCAACAGTCCAACAATATGGAAGAGGATTTTGATGTGGACAACTTCTTGAATCAATTTGCCGGTAATGATTAATGTTATATAGTAAGATCATAATGTAATATAAACGCTGAGGCTTCCTATTTCGGAAGTCGAGTTCGACCAATGAAATTGTAAAATGGTAGGTTCGCATTCGCACCTAAAAAACCAGTGAAAAATTCAAAAGCCGAAACAAAAAATTCAACACAATCCTCAGTGTATCACATTATGTTTAGACAAACTTTACGTCAAGTTGCCAGACAGTCTGCCTCCGTGGCCAGAAGATCCTATGCCACTGAAGCTGGTTCCGAAGCCTTGAAATTGTCCTTGGCCTTACCTCACCAAACTTTATATTCCGAAAGTGAAGTTGAACAAGTTAACTTGCCATCTGTCAACGGTGATTTGGGTATTTTAGCCAACCATATTCCTATTGTTGAACAATTGAGACCAGGTTTATTGGAAATTATTTCTAAGGGTGGTGAAACCGAACAATACTTTGTCAGTGGAGGTATTGCTACCGTCCAACCAGGTAATAAATTGACCATAAGTGCTATTGAAGCCTTCAAGCCTGACCAATTCGATGCCAATGAAGTCAAGAATTTGATCTCTGATGCTCAAAAGAGAGCTGGTTCCTCCGATGAAGTTGAAGCTGCTGAAGCTTCTATTGAATTAGAAGTATTGGAAGCTTTACAAACCATTGCCAAATAAACTGCATCAAGTATATAACTATATTCAATAAAAGAATCTTAAGAAAACTGATCACCTGGGTACCTGAGTACCTGGAGCTATCGTAGACTTGTGTTACTTGTGGATCGGACTTCCAGCTTCTGGATCAAAGATAAATGGACCCGACCGTCGATTCAGCCTCTTCTCTTACATCTAATTTGTGTAGAAATAGACTTGGATGGTTACTAACCTCAATTATCTCAGTGTGTTGTATAAGAGAAGAGAACTTTTGACAACAACGTTGGCTGCAATAAAAAAAAATTCAAATCCCATTTTGTATAATTTTATGATTGAATCTTCCAAGAATCAAGATCTGTAAATTTTGCAACTTCCGCAGTTTCAACAAAAACCTAAGATTCTTTCAACTCAGCATAAAATCAACGGTAAAATCACAGAAAAAAGACTCAAACTACCTATCATCCATCCTATCCCCCATGCATAACCACAAGCTGCAGCTGCAATTATTGGTGTAGAAAGAATAACAAACGTCGCATCAACATTCCACATATGAGGGTTCAAATAGAATTGAAAAACCTACAATAGAACACGACAAGCACACGCCCTAAAGTAAGCCAAAATAAACTATAAACCTCTCAGACCTGCCTCCATTATGTGGTACCACACGATGAGCCCACAATGTTGCGGTGATTATTCCGCTCGGAGAGATTTCTGGTCGAGATTTGGCCGCACAATTAATACGGGGTAAATATAAATACTCGCCCCCACCTTTGAAAAATTTTGAATCTTTCAAACTAATCGACAAAATTGAAAATGGTAGCTAACCCATCATTGGTATTGAACAAAATCAAAGACCTTGAGTTCCAAGAACACAAGTCCCCAGAGGTCACTGACGACTTCGACGTCTTGGTTGAAGTGAAAAAGACAGGAATCTGTGGATCTGACGTTCACTATTATTTACATGGAGAAATTGGTGTTTTCAAGTTGAACAAGCCAATGGTAATGGGCCATGAAAGTTCTGGAATTGTTTCCAAAATTGGTGCAAAAGTCACTTCGTTGAAGGTTGGTGATAAGGTTGCTATTGAACCTGGTTTACCTTCCAGAACTAGTGATGAGTACAAGAGTGGTCACTATAACTTATGTCCACATATGTGTTTTGCTGCTACTCCAGCTCCTGAAGGTACTGAAAACCCTCAAGGAACTTTATGTAAGTACTATAAATGTCCAGAGGATTTCTTAGTCAAGTTGCCAGACACGGTTTCTTTGGAATTGGGTGCCATGGTTGAGCCATTGACCGTTGGTGTTCATGCTTCCAAATTGGCTAGTGTTAAATTTGGTGATGTTGTGGTTGTTTTCGGTGCTGGTCCGGTTGGATTATTGGCTGCTAGTGTTGCAACTATGTTCGGAGCTTCTGCAGTTATGGTTGTTGATATTTTCGACAACAAATTGCAAATGGCCAAAGACATGGGTGCTGCTACTCATATATTTAACTCGAAGACTGAAGGGGGTGTTGACAAATTGGTTGCAAAATTGGGAAGATCTCCTACTGTAGTTTTGGAATGTACTGGAGCAGAACCATGTATTCAAACTGGAGTTTTGGCTTTAGGTGCTGGAGGTAGATTTGTTCAAGTTGGAAATGCCCAAGGTTACGTCAAATTTCCAATTACTGAATTTGCAACCAAGGAATTGGTTTTGTTTGGATCCTTCAGATATGGATACAATGACTACAAGACAGCTGTTGCATTATTAGAGAAGAACTATAGAAACGGAAAGGACAACGCTGTAGTTGACTTTGAACAGTTGATCACCCACAGATTCTCATTCGATGAAGCTATTAAGGCCTACGAGACTGTGGCTGGTGGAAACGGTTGCGTCAAATGTATTATTGATGGACCACAATAAGCAGAGAGCTTAGATAAAAAATTTATAGAAATCTTTTAATATGTAATTATTAAATGTTGAATGACCTGATGAAAAATGGCTCAAATTAAAGGGAGTCACTTGTAGAGCTTCCACTATAAGTTCCGATTTGTAGTAATAATACGATCATATGGAAATCTAAGAGGTACTAGGAAAGAAATTATTGGTGATATTCTCTTGGCTGCAAAAAAAAAAAACGCTGCGAGCACTACTTTGTGCTGCATTAGTACGCAGCATCGTCTCCAAAAACCATATTATAAATGCCGAACCGTCGTGATAAGACTAGATTGTGGAGGCACAAGACACCTTCAGTGGATGAAGAAAAACGAATCAAGCCATACTTGAATGCAAAATTAGAAGATTTTCCTGAGGCAAATGAGTTAATTCCTCGAAACCAGGAGTTTGATGTAGAACAGGTTTTGTGGAAGATAAAAAAGATTCGTCTGGATGGTCCTTTAAAGTCGCTAATATCGACACCAATATGGTATGTCATACTCATGTGCTTCCCTCTGATATATCCTAATACAGACTTTACAAGTTCATCGAGTTCCAAGGGTAGCGATAAAACCATATTCTTACAGCAGGTGCAAGATAAGATAAAATTGGAGTTAAGTCTTCCGTGTCATAAGAGATTTGTTGAAATACAATAGAGATATCTTATTGAAATGATGGTTTGTCATGTGGATAATTTAGCACAGGAAAACTGTCTTATTTGGGGACAGGTGAAGGCATCTATATCCAAAGAGTCTTACTTTGGGTCATACGAGAATCTTGACGAGCAGTCCGTTACTGACGTTGCCATGACAAGTGTTATTGGTTTTGTGAATAACGTAAGCGAGTCATTTTTTGGAACGTTCCTCAATAATTCATCTGTATGTTTCTTTAATACCGTGATTAACTGTGAAGAAACAAAATTAACTCTCCGTCCTGATTTACCCATCCTTTCCTTACCTAAATTTGACAATGTGATAGTTGGAGAAGTTAAAAAACCATCGATAAGTAATTGGATAAAGCAACTTGAAGAATCCAACTACGAAATTGAAATTAACATTGAAAAGAAAGCTTTCAAAGTAACGAAAAAGCTACAAACTTGTTTGCACCAACTCATTGCTTATCAAATTATAGCCAAATGCAAATTAGGATACATTTCAGATACAGTTACTCATTTTTTTACAACAATTATCGATATCGAAGATAAAGTTATGAAGGTTAAAGTCGACATTACGATTTCGAGTAGAATATACAATGAAGAACCCACCATGTACTCTCCTGCCGTTTTGATGCTTGCGAAAATAGCAGAGATCCACAGATTGAAACCAAAAGACTATAAGAATGGTATTAAAATCTTCAATCAGGCAGAAAATTGGGCCAAGAAAACGTATTTGGATTCTTTCTTCGATGAATCCATGACTATCAAGCAGTATGAGTTATTCAAAAAAAGCATAAAATGTTTAAAGCACTCTTTGGTCTTCCATGATGTAAAGACAGAGGATGAAATTCAAAGAAGACCAGGATTATATTCTCAGCTGTTCCTTGTTCCTATTGGCTGTTTGAAACCCACAGGAATACAGTTTGATTCTCTAGATGAAAAGGTAATAGCTAAGGTTTATGATATCAGTAATTATCTCATTTCCAACTGGGATAGAAAAACTACACAAGAAGATTTACAATATGACATTGAGAAGAGGTTCCAGAGAGACATCAATGAAATCGAAAGTCAAGTCCATGGTAGCAAAATAAATAAGGTCTTAAGAGTAAATGGTGGATTTTGTTCTTTCTGGAGAGATGAAGCCAAGCCAAAGGATTCTGATAATTACATAGCGTCGGGATTGACTATTTCCATGAAGGTATTAACACAGAAGCCGAAAAGTCAGACAGATTACTTGAAAGGGTTGGAGCAGTTGATTCTTATAGAAAAAGAGGGTGTGGATAATGTTGAAGTAGAGTATGAAAATATGTTCATGGAGAAAGGAAAATTCATATTCTGCAGTTATGGGGCACCATCTTCAAGACCAAGCTCAAGTTCAAGTGAGAATACATTAAATGAATGCAAACAACAGATTGAAAACGTAGGTATACCTCCCCCAATAAGAAAATTCATCAACATATGGCAAGAAAGAGGTTCAGCTGTCCCAGTGAGTTTTATCAGAGAAAATATAGAAAGGTTGAATGGTGAAATTGAAGATGAAATAAATGCTAGAAAACGGAGAAAGACCCAGTAGACTGTGGAAAAATATTGTATGTAGCTATTCTCAATAGGATCATAATATTGTGTAGTCTGAATGATACTAGGAATGTCAATCAGTTAGCTCGGCTCCATACCTAACAGCTAGCCTGTTAAATTAATTACAATACCAAAGAAATCGCTACCATTGCATCAAATGTCGCAGCCAGGTCTGCAAAAACTGTTCTCACCAAAATTTTATCTCAAAATTGTATCTGAAAAATTTTAATCTCAATCGACCATGTCCTTAACTAGTAAAGAAGCCTTCGGGAAACTCCCACAGAAGCTCCACAACTTCTTCATAAAGTACCCTCCTAGACCATTTGCTCAATATTCCGAAAAGCCTTCGACGATAGACGATCCCCAAATGAATCCTTTCTTACCTAATAAGAATTCTGAAACCAATAGATGGCACGGATCCAAGTATTCGTTAAGAAGATCAGCAGACTTGTTCAAAATGGCATACAAATTCGGAATCCATGACTTGTTACCACCATTACCAAAGAAGTTCTACGAAGATAAGTATTATAACAAGAACTGGATGAGAGGTGTGTTAGCCCACAAGAAACATAAATGGGAAAGAACTCTCGATGAAAAGATTGAAACCAGAAACGAAGCCATTAAAAACATGGACAAAACTATCATTGAAGCAAGACCAAGTTACAAGAAACAAATCAAGAAACAACAACGTAACAAGAGAACCTGGTGGTAATTTAACACCCTCAACTGCTTCTAGTAAAAGTAAAAACCATGACTTGTATATATTTCTAATGATACATAATTCGAACATCTTGTTCTTCGTAACACCCACATTGGGGTTCTTAGTTCCACATTGTGGTCGTAACACCGTGGCGTTAGCATCTATCTATACACCTCTCTTGAAGGGTTTCCTAGGTGCCTTGGTAATCTTCTTAGATGGCTTGCTCTTCTTTTGTACACATTTGGCCAAAACACTGTCCAAGTTTAAATCTTCAGGAAGTAACACCTGACGTATTTGATTCCCACGAATACTCATGTAACTCAAGAACTGAGCATCCTGATGAGGTTGTATCAATTTGATATTTTTCAATGCCAAATTCATAGTAGGAGAACAGGAAAGCACCTGTCCATTAACCGAGTTCCCATTCTTCAACTCTACTGTTACTGGCTGACTGGTCGAGCCGGGTAGATGCATTAAGAACGATACCAACTTCATTGTGCGTGGATATACGTCAAAAGCTTGTAGAAAGTGAAGATGCAATGAAGTTAAAAAATATTTGGTTCGCGACTCACATTTTACTTCTCCAATGTCACAACAGGTTTCATTAGCAGATAGTATCGCTCAAATTCCACCAATAACCCGGTTCTTCACGGTGTCTACCGTTGCCGTGGGGTTTCTTCTCTCGTTGAATATCTTGGATGTGGGATCTCTTTTATGTGATTTGCCCCTTTTTGCAGAGGAATTGGAGTACACCCAACTGGTAGTGACCAGCGAATACTCCACTACATTCCAAATCATAGAACAGGTTGGTACAATGCTAGCTCAGTGTTACCGGTTTCTTACTTCATTTCTTGTTCCAAGTGGATTTATCACCAAAAACCATATTGGTGGTATTATGGAGATTTATTTCTTCTATTCTTTTGCAGTTAACGTGGAAAAGAACAAGTTTAGACACAATTTCCCTGACTGTTTATGGTTTACATTAGTTTGTGGAACGATTCTTTTGATGCTTTCGTTTGTGTTTTCTGCTTTTGATGCTAAGTATACTCCAATGCACCACCAGATGATGTCCTCTTGCATTACATACATTTGGACCAGATCACAGAAGAACTCAACCATTCGATTTCTTGGAATTATTCCTATAAAAGCATACTATCTTCCATTATTCTCGGTTTCAGCCAAGTGTATTGCTGAAGGTTACAACCCTATGGTAAACTCGATACTTGGAATCATCGGAGGATACTTTTACCAGTGCATTCAGTCCGCAACCTGGCCAATCTATAATCTATTCCCACAGTTTTATGCCCATTACTATTCCGAGCAATTCAACGCCAGACACAAGGTTGGTACTTTAAGAAACGTCCAGAGACCCAATGACGAGCATATACCCGATGCCGTATTTGACTACGGATACCTAACTGCTCCTAATTGGTTATACAAGCTACTTCAATTTAAGAGAGATTCCACCAGCAAGAGAAGAACTGCTTCAAGTGAAATCAACCCTAGTAGAATGGGGAGGGTAACAGTTGAAAGTGAAGAGGAGCCAGTGGCCATCACTACTGCATTCCAAGGTCAAGGCAGAAGATTAGGAGATTAATATATATATACATATGGTTATTTATAGTGAATTAGGCCCTGAATATTTCAGTTTAGGGAAATTCCCGTTCGATCTTTCTACCTCTATTGTTCAAGCGGGTTTGGGTGCGCGGATGTTAAACGAGTCTGCATTAATACAAACACAAAAAAATTAATCTAGGGCATTATGAAAGAAGATGCTAAACCGAAGAAGTCCAGTGGAGATACACCGACAAGTAGAACTGCCAGTGTGTCTAACATCCACGGGAGCGAGTCTCCTTCTTTGAAGCCCAAAAATTCCTCCAAATTACGTAAAAAATCCCGGCCTCATCTTAAACGGTTACCCTCAGGTCCGAATAAACTAGTGTTTTCGGTCGACGATGATATCAATGATGACTTGGACGATACAGTGGATCCAGCATCTTTGGACAGACTGGATAGAGAATACTTAGAAGGATACAATGCTGCTTTGAAAGCTCTTTACAAAAAGTCCAAGAAGGACCTTCCCCACGACTCAGGCACCAGTTATTTCCCTGATTATCCAGAGATGTCGAAGATCGATGAAAATGACAATGACAACGCCACAGGCACTTCAATTCGTGAGCAATTATTAGCTGCACAGGAGAACATGAAGGCGTTGGAGAATCTTGACGGAGAGCATACCCCTGCCAACGTGGTGGCCACACCTTTAATCGAAGAAGAAGAACATGGAACTGGGAACAGTATAAATGTGATTCTCAGCGGCACTGAAGATGCAGAACAGGAACAAGAGGATGAAGAAGATGAAGAAGATGACAAATCCGTGAAAAGTTCTTCATCATCTCAAACAATTGAATCCTTAAATTTGAGGGAAAGACAAGATGCCATCAATTCGACGCATCCATTTGGTATTAAGATTTGGAAACCATCTTTGTACAAGAAAAAGAGATCTGTAGCTACCAGGGCCGAAGAAGATATCCATGATGTGAGTCAACATAGGCCTTCTGGTATATTTTGGGGTGTTCATGTAACCAACTTTTTATGGTCAATAACGGCTGGTTTGTTTCTTTATTTGGTGTGTACCTTGTGTTCCATAATATTATTGGTGGCCACTGGATTTGGTATAAAGAGGAACCTGAGACCTTACATTCGTTTATTATATAAACTTGGAAAATATTGGTTATATCCATTTGGAAAGTTTGTTTTGTTGAACAAAGATGAAAATTATTTGGACGAAGATGACATTTATGGATCTTCAATTGGGGAATTTCATAGATGGAGAACTGAGGAGGAAGGTAGGCTTTTCTTTGCACCACCAAGGAGAAATACCAACTCCAACAATGAGTCTCGTCCTTTAATTAAAGATCACAAGGGTAGGGCTCTAAGAGATGCATACACTTTCCTCCAGGATGATGTTCATGGTGTGGAGGATAACAACACGGCAATTGATGATGGTGCTGATGATGATGAAATGGACAATGACAATGGTAGAAACGATATCAAAGTCAGATTTTTTGGTAGAGGAAGATGGACATTTTCGAGAGTTATGTTCTATGTGTTGTTTTATGGAATTATGCAACCAATATTTTATTTAATAGGTGGAGTTTGTTGGTTGATAGTATTCACCATCCCAATGACTAATGTGACTCTGATTTTATGTTCTCATTTGAAACGTCATCCTTTGGCTTTACATTTCGAAGAAGAGAAGAAATATTATGCATTTTCAGGTTCAGAACAAGAACAGAGAAAGCGGGATAACCAATCGATTCTTTTATGTACTTATAGATGTAGTGGATGGCACTACTATAAGTATACCATTGATGGTACCAACGTATTTTTCATGAACCTTTTAGCAGCTGTTGTTTTCGTTATCTTGGACTTTTATGTCTTGAAAGAACGCTTAGAGTTTGAAATTTTTATCACCAGTCCATCATTCTTGTTCTTGGCTTGTCTTTTTTCTACCATTCCATTAGCATTTTACATTGGTCAAGCCGTTGCATCCATTTCTGCTCAATCATCCATGGGTGTTGGTGCTGTGATTAATGCATTTTTCTCTACTGTGGTTGAAATTTTCTTATATTGTGTTGCATTGGCTCAGGCAAAGTCTAAGATTGTCGAAGGTGGTATGATTGGTTCTATTTTAGCTGGTGTTTTATTGTTACCCGGTTTGTCTATGTGTGCTGGAGCATTCAAGCGGAAGACCCAAAGATACAATCCAAGATCTGCAGGTGTTTCTTCCACCATGTTATTATTTGGTATGGTCATAATGTTTGCTCCTTCCTTATTTTACCAAATCTATGGCTCTTATGAGATTAGATGTAAGGATTGTGAAGTCACCAATCAAACTATCTTTGAAGATGATTGCAATAAATGTAGGTTCATTCAGCCATCTTTTGCTTTGGATAAATTATACTACACAATTATTCGTCCATTTTCATTAACTGTTGCTGTTGCATTATTATTAGCATATGGATGTGGTTTACTCTTCACTTTAAGAACTCATGCTTCGTTGATCTGGGCCACCACCTCAGCAGATCACCACGGTCACAAAAAGGAAGAGAACGCATCACTCAGATCACCCAGTATTGTCAGTTTGGATGGCAGAAAGACTTCGAAACATCCTAGTACTCTTGTACTTCCAAATGCAAATGCAAATGCAAATGCAAATGCAAATGCAAATGCAAATGCAAATGTTGCTGCTGGTGCATCTGATGCCATCAAAAAAGTTACGGCGTCGAACTTATCGACTGCTTTACCTTCTCCATCGTTAGAGATTTCAAAACAAAGAAAACCTAAGATACCAATTCAGACTTCTACAGCCAAACCAGTGAAATCGAATCAAGGTTTGATAACCCCAATAAGGTCAAGTATTCACGAAGCTCCAAAGGAAGAAGAACACGAAGAAGGTGGCGGACATGATGCTCCAAATTGGTCTCGTTCTAAATCTTCTATTATTTTATTGACAGCCACTATTCTTTATGCCGTTATTGCTGAAATTTTGGTCGATGTCGTGGATGGAGTATTAGAAGATTATCCTATTAATCCTAAATTCTTGGGATTAACAGTCTTCGCCTTAGTTCCCAACACCACTGAATTCTTGAACGCTATTTCATTTGCTTTAAGCGGTAACGTGGCTTTATCTATGGAGATTGGAAGTGCCTACGCTTTACAAGTGGTTTTGATTCAAATCCCAGTATTGGCAATTTATTCAATTTTCCAAGGATTCAATGATCCTTTACAGATCTTTCCTTTGGTGTTCCCTAGATGGGATATCATTGCAACTTTAATTTCCATTTACTTGTTCACTTATATTTACGCAGAAGGAAAATCCAACTATTTCAAAGGGGTCATTTTGATATTAATATATGGTGTTGTTTTAGTAGGATTCTACCTTAATGATACCATCGAAGATATTAATGATGGCTATACGAGGAAACCATTACATAGTTTGATATTTTGACAGTAAACTCAAGAACATTTTTTTATATGTATATATGATTTTAAGGCTATATTCTAGGAAACTATTTAATTGACTTTATAAGCTCTAGCTTCGTAAGGAGTCAAAACTTCACCAGTCTCTTCAACGTTGGCATTAAGCAATTGCAAATCTCCCTCAACCAAAGGTTTGAAGTCAACATTCTTTTCAGAGAAGTTTAAGACAATGTAGATTTTTTCCTTATTCAACGTCTTGACAAATTGGAAAGTTTCTTTATTGTCGAAGTCCAAAATTTCGATATTACCATAAACAAGCAAATCCTTATACTTCTTTCTCAAAGAAAGACACTTGGCCCAGAAATTGTAGATGGAGTTAGGATCATTAACTTGGGATTCAGCATTGACTTCTTTGTAATTATCATTGACTCTCATCCATGGCTCAGCAGTGGAAAATCCTCCATACTTGGCAGAACTCCATTGAACTGGAGTTCTGGCATTGTCTCTAGCCACCAAGTTAAGGTTTTGCATGAACTCAGCAATTTCCTTAGCACTAGCTTTTCTTTCAACCAATTCTTCATAGTAGTTAAGAGAGTTGATATCTTTATACTCTTCAATGGGCCAGTCCTTAGGAATGTTGGTCATTCCAATTTCTTGACCTTGGTAGAGGTATAAAGTTCCACTCAAAGAACTTTGAAGCATAGCCAACAATTTACCAGACTTGAATCTCCACTTAGGATCGTCGTTTCCAAATCTTGTGATACATCTTGGTTGATCGTGATTTTCATTAAAAACAGTGGTCCATGCTTCAGTTCCAATGAATTCAGATTGACCTTGAACAACCTTCTTGAGGTCTGTTAAGTCAAATCCCTTATATCTAAATCTGTCACGAGTATCACAACCCAATTCCACCATATCGAACAAGAACATCATGTTCATTTCTCCCTTATTTGCTCCAACGTATTGGAAGACCTCTTCCTTTGGACAATGTCCAACTTCACCAACAGTCATAGCATCATAATTAGAAGTAACCTGTTTGAACATTTCTTGATGAAATTCATGGATCCTTGGTCCATTTTGATGATACAACTTACATGGTTGGAACTCTTGTTCTGGGAATACAATTGGAGCATCTAAGAATCTTTGATCCTTCGAGTACATTCCAGCTGTATCAATTCTAAAACCATCAATTCCCTTTTCAAACCAAAACTTCAAAGCAGACTTATAGATAGCTTGTCTAGTTTCTTCATTTTCCCAGTTCAAATCTGGCTGGTTTTTGGCAAACAAGTGTAAGTAGTACTCGTCAGTGGTTTCATCATATTCCCAAGCTGAACCAGAAAAGTAAGAGACCCAGTTATTTGGTGGATGTCTGTTTCCTTGTTCATCGTACTTGGGCTTCTTCCAAATGTACCAATCTCTCTTTGGGTTTGTCTTGGAGCTCTTACTTTCTTGGAACCACTTGTGTTCGGCAGCAGTATGGTTGATAACCAAATCCAAGATCAATCTCATGCCTCTGCCATGGACCTGTTTGATCAATTCGTGCATGTCTTCAACAGTTCCGTACTTTGGGTAAACACTTTCGTAATCACTGATGTCATAACCCATATCATTTTGAGGAGAGTCATACATTGGAGATAACCAAATGATATCTACTCCCAAGTTCTTAATGTGATCCAACTCGGAGATGATCCCAGGAATGTCTCCAAATCCGTCTCCGTTAGAGTCCTTGAAGGAGGCTGGCCAAACTTGATAAATACTCGATTCTTTCCACCACTTGTAGTCAATTGTCATTTTAGTGAAGTAATTGAAGTCTGTAAGCCTGGAGCACAGATATTTATACCCTGGGGAAAATTTCCCCGGATTATTTTGCACTGAGGTTTTTTGCGATCATCTTACGAGAGAATTTGCGCAGACTTTGTGGAGCAGTATGAAGGAACATAAGGGCTCGTTTTTTAATGGCTTAATAGTATAGAACTAGGGTAATTACCTCTCGGCCAAAATTGCGGTCAAAATTGACTTGGGCATTCTTACTAAGCACAATCGAAACTCAAGTTCCTGGCCAATGAAAACATATATTTGCTACACAACGTGTAAGTCGAACCAAATCCGCAGAAGAAGTTCAGGAGAATCGATCTCCATAAATGAGAAAAAAAAGCGGCTAAATTCCAATCAATGGTTTTTTTTCAAGGTTATGTCATGGGCCTTTTCTCTCCATTAAAGGAGTACCACCTTCTTTCTCTGGAGGGATAAGACTGTTTCTGTCTCTGGAGTAGATTTCTTGGGAATCCAATGGCTCACAGATAATTCCAAGACTTCCGTTCTTTGAACATGTCAGGCAAGCAGCCAATTTGAGGTTTTGAGGTTTATGTCCTGCTTCTTTGATTGAAGAAGACTCTTTATTGGAATAAACTTCGAGTTGGATACTGAATAGGTAGAGGTCTAAGTGGAAGTGGAACATTGTTGAAGTTAGTTACTGGTGAAATTGGACTGTTTATATAATGCTTAAATGAACAGGGTGTTAATTGTGTTATCCCTTATCTTAAAGCCTATTTGGAGCCGCAAATTCCAATAGCTCGGTCCAGGTCATGGCAACATGTTTAAACTTTTGAAGCATGCCACAACACCTTAAACTAAGTAGCAACCAAAAAGCTTGACACAAATAAGTCCGATACCAAATCAAGTCAACAAACATTGTAAATTGGTACTTGTGTCAAAGCATTGGCTCTTATTCTCTTAATCTCATCATCCCACTTGATGGATTTTGTCGCACCGCAAAATCATCAAAACAAACAGTTTTTTCACACTCTTTATGACTATCCAAAATATTTACATTGCCAGACATGGCTACCGAATGAACTGGCTCCCGCCACCACATCCTCCTAACCCCACCGGTATAGATAGTGATCCTCCTTTGGCTCCACATGGTGTAGAACAGGCTAAAGAATTGGCAGCTTATATCGCGTCTCTTGATGCTTCCGAACAACCACAATTTATTTTAACGTCTCCGTTTTACAGGTGCGTGGAAACAGCCCAGCCAATCAGTGAAGAGCTTGACATTCCAATCGTGTTAGAAAGAGGTGTTGGAGAATGGTACAAAGTCGGTAGAGGAGTTATTCCTGAACCGGCAGACTACCACACGTTATCGAAGTTTTTCAAACAATTATCAACAGCTGACGAATGGCACAGGGATAACACAGTAGGAGTTATTCCTAGTTTGACTGGAGAGACAGAAGAGCAAATATTTGCCCGGTGCCAGGAATTTTGGACCAAGTTCATCCCTGTGTTCGAAAGAAAGTATCCTAGCACCAGAAACATTCTTATTGTGTCCCATGCAGCCACCAAGATTGCATTAGGAATGTCATTGATGGGATATAGTCACGTGAAAGAGTACTTGGACGAAGACAAGAATGTGTTAAGAGCTGGGGCTTGTTCGTTGGATAAATACGTTAAGGCCAATAATAAATGGGAACTCAAGATGAACGGTAACTGTGAGTTCTTATCCCAAGGAGAAGAAATGAACTGGGATTTCCACTACGGATTTGAAGCCGGATCTGACGAAGATATCAAAGCCCGAAAATTGGCTGCCGAAAACGCCAGAAAAAAAGAGGAACCTAGCGAGACTGAAGTAAGTAGATAGACATGCTTAATTTTCTTTTACCGATATCCACTAATATACTAACAGTAATTAGGAATTCTATATCACTGTAGAGGTACCCAAATACGGAGAGTCACACGTTGATGTCATCAAACCCACGTCAAAGTTCCAGCTTACCAACATCATCGATGAGAATCCTCTTGGCAAATTGTCTAATAAACAGCACGGGGACGATGTGAGCGATTTAGCAGCCAGAGACGAAGAGGTGTTCAAACTCAAATGGCAGAAATTAGTGGGAAACGATTTGATATTTGACGAACTGGGAAACTTGGTGTCTAAGAATGCAGAGCATTTGGTGTGGTGCTCCAACACCAAGTTTGTGGAAAAGAGAATCGATGACGAAAAACCTAAAACTGAAGATAAACTCAAGTCCGAAGGAACAGATAATCACACCGGCTTTTACAAACAAATGATAAGTCGGCTCGAAAAACAGCAAATTAACGAATGATAAGTTACTCAAGAACAGCTAACAAATTGACGGATGACAAACCCATGTTTTGGTTGCAATTAATCGTTATCTATGTGGTCTACTCCGAAATACATAGTTAAGCAAATACACATTGAGGTACGGGAAACTACTAGCGTAGATTGGCCACGGGCTGCGGCAGCGTCTACGGAAACTTCACGCGGCAGGGTGTCAGACGGGTCTTGTGACATTACCGTTTTCCCTTCGGTATGTGACGGTTATCCTCGACAAGGGGTATTACGTCACGACGTTAGATGGTGCACATTATACGGGGGCATTCCCGATCGGTGAATATTCTGTATATACGGGGGGTTCTCCATCAACATTCTGTATACTACCGCAGTATATACAGACTGGATGACTCAAGTGCGAAGCTGGTGAGCAGGTGAGTGCAGCAACAGGCACACAGATTAGAGGAAGCAGGTTCAAGGTGGGATGGTGGGTGAAGGGGCGAACTACAGATGATGGATGATGGTAGAATAGCACGGGTGCAATGTCCAAGGGTTGCTGCCAATTGAAGCACGAGCAGTAGCACGGGCTCCAGCACGAGCTCCAGCACGAGCTCCAGCAGCAATTCTCGGATTCAGCCACATCTCGTAAACCGAAAATATTCAAACGTGCGACTAAATCTCCGGCTGACTCGCAGTCGGCCATAATTTCTGCGTCGGTTATATGATCTCTATTGTTATCTAATAATCTATACAGTTTTAAATCGTTTGATCTACGTAACATGCCTTTTGTGGAATCTGCCCGTGGGAATACAGATCATTCACCTCTCGACCATGTAAAGTCTAATCTTCACTATAAAAGAATGGGCATATCCCGGCATTTGAGTGTTAATAAAAATAATAATGTATTGTATATCCACAAAGTGTGAAGCTTCCTCAACTATGACCCCAATATCAGTTCTTCCTATTCTGCCTCCAATGAGTCCCACTGAAAGCCTTGTTGCAGCCGACTTTGTTTCGGTGCCAGAAATTGCTTATCACTTGAAGGTATTGAAGTGTTTTTCGGGATTGCACCAATCAATTGATACCGACTGGAACGGTTATTTGACGGTGTCGGTGAGACGGTTTTTAATTTTTGCTAATGCAGCTATCCAGTCGATTCAAAACGATGGGGCTGAGGTATTTGCTGCAAAAATGTCTCAGATGATGCCACCAATTGATGTGTGCATGGTTTGGTACTCGTTTATCTTGAACACGGCTTCGTTCACCGAACACATCAAGAGAAACAAAATGAAAGGTTTCTTTGATTTTGGTTTTCCGGTTGCAGCCTTGGCATCTCAGATCTCGAGCTACACCTATATGTTTGATCCTGAAGACCAAATTGCTTCCAATTTCCTTGAGTTCATTGCTGGATCTTTGAACCCTCACGAGACTTTTACTTACAACTCCTATGTTCCATTTGATGCTTCCGAGTTAGAGGTGACCATCCACTGTCCTGTGTGCTCCAAGAGCATTGTTACGGTTCCTATTGCCAATGATCTGGTAAATGGCCAATTGGGATTTGCTGATGAGAATTTCCAGTTTGTTACAACCGAGAATTGCAACTGTGGATTTAGTCCTGTTGTGTCCCATGGAGAATTGCGTAAAAGGCTTTTCTGGAGAGATACTATGGAATTCTGGTTTCCAGCAAATACGGTTGAGTCTTCTCCAGACGCGTGCCTCGAATCAATGCAAGGATTGAGGACCACTTTTGATAGTTTGGTTACCAAACCATTTCTGCAATTCGTCCATGATTTAAGGTTCACGGTTTCGGCCAACTCGTATTCTCAATTACAAGCTTATGAGAAAATCAATGCTATTAACTTGACGGTTTACCACAATAAATTCAACTTGTTGGAGGACTTAGTGGCCTGTGTTTTCGATCAAGGGCCATTTATCATGGCTGTTGATAAATTGGATTGGGTTGATTGTGACCATTTGGAAGATATTGCAGAAGAGTCACTTGAAAGATACAGTAAATTTTTGAAATTAGTCAAGGTTGCTGACTTTAAGGTTGCAGCTGATTTAGACATTGACTTAATCTGGCATACCCACCAATTGAACCAACAAGGTTACCAGAATTATACTTCTAATATTTGCGGGCAAGTATTGAAACACCATCATCACTCAAATGATTCAGCCGACTTGGGACTCACTGCAAAGAAGTTCGAAGAGCTTTATAAAGAGAGATATGTTCTTTGTTTCTGTGGTAACTGTTGTTACCAGAGAATCAGATCAAGAAGTTTATTTACTTCCAAGGCTAAAATGGGACAGACTGTGAATGCCCACCATTCTTCATTCCTGTTCAATTCAATGACTTGCAAGAGCCACAAACTTGAATCTGCTTCATCCTATTTCACTAGTCAAGAAGTTGATGAAATGCGTAAACCCAGAAAACATAGGGGTTTTATTTCAAACTTAGCAGCCATCCAAGAAGATGAGTCTTACCCATTATCATTATTTGCAGCCAATTAAATGCGATTTTTTTTTTCTGCCCAGAATCTGTCGGTGCTGGTTCACCTGTATTACAAATGTTTATATGATATATTCGATATATCCCTTGATGCGTCTCACGAATTACGAATTATGTACTATTGCCAATAGAATATAAAAATTGCAACTTCTGAAGCTCTGTAGAAATTCGCAACTCAAAAAACCAAAAAAAAAAGAGAGATTGATTTAATGTTGAATATACTGGAATATTCAATAATACTTGGCAGTTCAAGTGAGAGACGATTGAGTATCCTCCAGGATGTATTAAAAATCAAAGATATTCAGGTAATCAAACCAGATTTTGAGGAGAATCTTCCAAAAGATTCACCACCCATTACATATGTCCAATCCACTGCCGAAGGGAAACTCAAATCTTTGATCGAAGGCAACACTTTTACAATACCCACAATATTAGTATGTTGTGATACAATAATTGATTGTGATGGAATGATTCTAGAGAAGCCACAAACAAAGGAGAAACAACGTCAGATGTTCAACTATTATAAGACCCATAAGCAAATAAATGTGATCTCGTCCATCCAAATCGCCAAGGTGGTGGGGAAAGATGTGGAAATAGTGTCAGAGCAAGTATCTACCAACCTTAACTTCGATAGTGACATTTCCCCTGACATTATTGAAGCTTATATTGAATCAGAGGAAGGTTTGGAAGTAGCAGGAGGATTCAAATTCCAGGAACTGGGTAACATCTTATTTCTGTCAATTGTTGGAGACTACTTCAATATAGTAGGACTACCAGCTAAGACCACCTTCGAGTTACTATATAAGCTTACCAACAATAATAACTAGGATCATGTCGTTAGATAGACTGAATACTGCATGTAGTCATATTCCACAAATTACAAAAATGCGAAGAGATGAGATGAAAAATATTCAGCACAACATGGCTAAGGGAAGTAAAAGCAACAGAGCCACCAAAGAGGAAGTCAGAGAAGAAGACAGAGACGAGATAGAAGTTGGAAGCAGTTCAGGCAGTGAAGAGGTCAGCGGATCTGAAGTTGAGTCTGAGAGTGATGTGGAATTAAGTGAAGACAGTGAATCCGAAGATGAGGCACCTCTTAAAGGATTAGAAGACACCAACAAGCACGTCATTATCAAACCTTCAAAGAAAATCGATGTCAGCAAATCCAAGGGAAAGAAAGGAGTGATATACTTGGGAAGACTTCCAGAACAATTCCAAGAAGAAGAAATGGAAAAGTATTTCAAGCAATTTGGAGACATAACTAGAGTTAAATTATCCAGAAATAAGAAAACCGGTAAGTCCAAACATTATGGATTTGTTGAATTCGAACATACCGGAGTGGCCAAAGCTGCCAGTGAAGCCATGAACAACTACTTGTTATACGGACATTTGGTTAAATGTTACGTTGTGGAAAACCCTAGCGACTTAATCTTCAGTCAAACCAAATTCAAAATTATTCCATGGAAGAGCATCAGTAGAAGCAGAAACGATAAACCTAAGAGTCAACAACATTGGGAAAAGTTGAGCAAAAAATTCGACGAATCCAAGACCAAAAGAAAAACCAAATTGCAGCAAAAGGGAATCGACGTTAGTTATTTGGAATAGGCTTGTATAGTAATAATGCATTAGATAGATCGGAACCCTTAGGTTAGTTGTATCGGTATCCGCGCCAGGTTGCACGGAGTGGTATCAGGGTAGCGGCAGCAGCACCCCGATGGGCCGTTTTACCAGAAGCAGCCATGATTTCCAGACACCGATCGCGCAAGGGCGGGTGGGCACACGACTGATTATATTTAAGTCCAAATTGATTGGAAGTAATTCACATGTTGTATTGAATCGAGATTGAAAATCCAACATTTTTAACCTATATCTTTTTATTTAATTTAATAGCACCATGTCTGAAACCGAAGATTTGAAGGTCTATAACATCGACCAAGTTGCCGAACATAAAACCGCCGATGACTTATGGATGGTCTACAACGGCTTGGTATACGATTGTTCAAAGTTTCTTGACGAACATCCTGGTGGAGAAGAAGTTGTCTTGGATTGTGCTGGAACTGATGCTACAGAAGAATTCGATGATATTGGACATTCTGATGATGCCCATGAGATCTTGAAGGGGTTGTTGATTGGAAAATTGGAAGGAGGTGTGACGAAGGAGATCAAGTCCCAATTGGACTTTGACAACCAGGGCAGTAACTTCCCAATTTTGGCGGTTGTTGCCGTAGTTGTTGCTGTTGGAGCTTACTTTGTGTTCCTTAAGTAGAAGAGAGATCATGTAATTTAGGCGAAGTTGGCGTATGTAGATGGTTTTAATATATATAAACACTATACGATGGTGGTGGTTTGATGTTTGGAAGTTCGATGATGAGGGTGGCCTTAGGAACGAGCGTGGTAGGGGCTGGGGTGCGGGTGGTGCTAGCGTAGTCCCACGTCTACCGCGACACCCACCGCGACAATGTCTGCGACGACTTGTGCTCGGGCGAAAGCTACTGCTCGGGCGAACGCAAGTTGATGACAAGTTAAGCGTGCGAACGCGGCTGCAATTCATGTGCTCTAGTTAAACATGTTCAGATCTGCGGGAAACCTCCAATTGCCTGTGAAAACCCTCATGAAAAGTGGTAAAGTATTGGCTGATGTTTTGGGGATTAAATACCCGGTAATTCAGGCTCCAATGGCGGGAGTTAGTACTCCTCAAGTGGCAGCTGCCGTCAACAAGTCTGGAGGTTTGGGGTCTCTTGCGTTTGGTTCTTCACTTGCCAATGTCCCCAAGATGTATGGGGAGCTCGACGAGTTCCACAAAGCTGCTGGGAATGCAACTGTCAATGTCAATTTCTTCAGTCATGATATCAATGACAACTTGACACTGCTGCAAGTGTCCAATTGGCATAAGCTTTACGATTATAGGACAGAAGGAATTGAGTTGAAGAATGGGGGGATTTCATTTAAACACTTTGAAAAAACCCCAGATTTCGAGCCATTTATCGAGCGTCTTTTGAAGTACAAGCCAAGGGTGGTGTCATTCCATTTCGGAGTACCTGAACGCCTGACTATCCAGTTATTACAAGAGCACGGTATAGCCGTTTTCGCAACCGCAACTTCAATACCTGAAGTGCACCATTTATTGGACCATAAGGTCGATGGGTTAGTGCTCCAAGGGTATGAAGCTGGAGGTCACAGAGGGAACTTTCTTGAATTCGAATTGGACGAAAACTTGCTGACTTGGGCGTTGTTTCGCCAAACGAAACAACTCGATCCTGACTGTTTTGTTATAGTTGCTGGTGGAATTGTCACTGGAGAAGATATCAAGTTTTACTTGGAACAGGGGGCCAGTGGGGCTCAATTAGGTACGGCATTTGTCAATTGTACCGAATCTTTGAGTAACGACTTTGTTAGCAACAGCAAGTTACCTACAATTATGACAGACTTGGTCAGTGGAAGACCTGCCAGGGCATTGAAGACTCCGTTCATCGAAAAATTGGTTAGTAACAGCAAAGGTTTGATTCGGGAAGATCTTCCTCCTTACAATTACTCGTATTATGGCTACAAAACTTGGCCACAACTGAAAGAGACCGACAACAAGTTCTATCTCGTTGGACAAAACTACCAATTTGCAGCCCATGGATTACCGGCCGAACAAGTCATGCAACAATTGACCAAAGATTTATAGTTTTATGTACAGAGTATTTACATGATATTTACATATGCCAATTCAACAAATTCTTAGACCTTCGACTTCTTGAGGTTCCAGTTTTTCAACAATATTTACGTCTTCAATGGTATGTACCAAGATCTGGGAATTGTCTTCGTTCAATTCAAAAAGGAAGTACCCACTGATAACTCTTTCCAAACGGTTCTTTTCCTTCATAAGACCCACAAGCCCCGTTGTCAAATGTGAAATGGATTTTAAGGGAGAAATCGATTGGGTGGTATGGATATTAGCGAACTTCAGGGGGTCAACCTTAGACCACTTATGGATTCCGAGTTTGGCATTGGAGGTGGAGTTATACTCAACTTTCCCCGGCTCCGTGTTGCTGGGATCCAAAAGATGGTGACATCCTTCATTACATGTTGCCCATCTGACTTGGATCTTGGTGGTGTGGGGGTATACACATAAAAAGTCAATATTGCTCTCATCTGGAGTCAATACTTTTATCGATTGTAGATGCAACTTAACGTCTGGATTTAGGATTATTGATGTGAGAACAAACTGTAAAGATTTAAGGGTGGTATAATACGAAACATGTCCTTTAATTCGGGGCAAGTAATGATTGAGTTCGTCAAAATGAGTAGGACAAACCCGGAGAAGCACTTCCTGTGATATAAGTTGTTTGGGAAGGGACTTTTGAAGCACATTGGGTAGAAGTATCTTAAGCTGTTCTATTGTTTTGCCTAAGTTAGCCTTTCGGGATAAATCTCGTTTGTCAATGTCTGAATTTAAGAACAGGCTGCTATTGAAAAACACGGTGGAATCATGGTATGACACCCGGGTCTTCTCGGTATAGTGGAAACAAGAGTCCTTATAAACTGTGCTTAGCCTCCCGGGGAACACAGGTACCAGTCTGGGGGCTCGAATGAGTCGATTCACTGGAGGCCGGCCTGACATATTAGGTTATGAGAAAGATAAATTTGGTGCAATTTAGTGCGTGCGAGACATAGTTGTAAGAATGGAAAACCACGAATTTACAAGTAATATTTTTACCAGTTCAAAAACATTTGCAGCCAACACATTAATGTTATACATTTTTATTTTAATTTATTTGCTTCACGTATATAAAGATACTTAATCCTTCTTTTCGGATAAGTCCAAAGGAGTCAAACGCAAGTAAGGCTTGATGATTCTGAAGTTAGGGAACAAGGTCTTAGCTTCTTCGTTGCTAACAGTAACAGGTATTATAGCGTCATCACCTGGAATCCAGTTAATACCAGTAGCAATCTTGTGCTTGTCACCAGCTTGTAAAGCATCGACAACTCTCAAAACTTCAGCAGAGTTTCTACCAACAGAAGCTGGGTAAGTGATGATCAATCTGATCTTCTTCTTTGGGTCAATGATAAACACAGATCTGATGGTCAATTGCAAACCCTTGTTGTCAACATTGGTAGCATCTTGGAAATCAAGCATATCGTATAAGGTGGCAACCTTTCTTTCTGGGTCAGCGATGATTGGGAAAGATAAGCTGGATCCGGTAACCTCATCGATATCCTTGATCCAAGCCTTGTGGGATTCGGTACCATTGGCAGATAAACCAATCAACTTGACGTTTCTCTTGGTAAATTCTGGTTCCAATTTAGCAAAAGCTCCCAATTCGGTGGTACAAACTGGAGTGAAGTCATCTGGGTGAGAGAACAAAACAGCCCAAGATTCCCCGATATATTCGTGGAAAGAAATTGGTCCGTTGGAGGTTTCAGCTTGGAAATCTGGAGCAGTGGATCCTAAACGTAATGGAGTTCTAGACATTGTTGGAATGAAGTATGAGATGAAAAAAAAACCTCGACGGGATTCTATGGTTCTTAAATATTCCCCATAATTTTCCACCGAAATCATTCAATCTCACGTGACTTTGATTAATCGGACAATTGTTGCACATCATGTTGATGGGCGCAATTGCGGTGGTGATGTGGTGTTTGGGGGTCCAGGCGATGGAGGTCGATACGGGGGTTGAATCTGGGTGGTCGGGGAGGGGGGTAGTAGTATCAGTTTGGGGGGGATGAAAGGAGACAGATGTAGGGTTGGGCTGCGAGCGTGGCCTGAGACTATGGCGGTGGCCGGGAGGGCAGTTGGAGGTAGGTGGTGCGGCCGGCGGTAGGTGGCGCGAGAGGGTGCCGGGCACGCACGCCCAGCCCACCACAACACATCGCGCAGTGAACAGTCGACTAATCGCTAATGGCACTTCTCACTTCAAAACACATCCAATACATTGAAAACCTCGACTCGTCTCTCACTAAGCAATCGCTCGAGTACTGGTTGTCGGAACATCTCCGATTGAATGGATTGTACTGGGCCGTCACTGCGCTTTTCACCCTCAAATCCCCGGACACATTGCCTAAAGATGAGGTTGTCAAGTTTGTTCTTCTGTGCTACGACGACAAAACCGGTGGCTTTGGGGCCCACCCACAACACGATGGCCACATGCTTTCGACGCTTTCGGGGCTCCAGATCTTGTTGATGTACGATGCTCTTGATAGCATTGACCACATCAAATCCAAGATCATCTCGTTTATCGCCAATCTCCAACTCCCAGATGGCAGCTTTATGGGTGATAGCTACGGCGAAGTCGACACGCGGTTTGTGTACAATGCTGTGAGCAGTCTTTCGATTCTCGGGGCATTGACGCCGGAGATCGTCGCCAAATCGTGTGAGTTTCTTGTACTGTGCGAGAACTTTGATGGAGGATATGGCCTCAGACCAGGAGCCGAAAGTCACGGAGCCCAGGTGTTCACGGTGGTGGGAGCTTTTGCCATCATGGACCGGCTTGACCTCGTGAAACGGGACAAACTCGGCAGTTGGTTGAGTGAACGACAGGTGAGTGGAGGAGGATTGAACGGACGACCAGAAAAGTTACCGGACGTGTGCTACAGTTGGTGGATCTTGAGTCCGATGAAGATTCTCGGGATGGAAAACTGGATCGATTTGCAACAACTTGCACAGTTCATATTGTCATGTCAAGATCCAGACATGGGGGGATTTAGTGATCGAAAGGATAACCAAACCGATATTTACCACACCTGTTTTAGCATTTGTGGATTAAGTATGATTGACAGCGATCGGTACGATTTAGAACCAGTTGATCCGATCTACTGTATGCCCTCCTGCGTTACGCAAAGGATCAAGTAGGCCATCAACGTATATCGACGTATATGTAGCTGGAGGAACCGGGATCAGAACACAGGAAGAAGAGTAATTTCAGTTTCGTTTCACTTTGCAACAATAGACGCCGATTGCAGGGATAGTTTAGCAACTGCAGGTTTCAAGCTAGAGAGGATGGGGGGCGTGGCGTAGCACATGGTCCAACAAGCCAATTGAAGGAGGCACGGCAGCATGGCGGCACGGAGGCACAGTGACAACCGTAGTTATTGCAACCGTAGTTGGTGCAAGTAAGCGCGGTGCAAGACAGGGCGCTTCCCTGGTGGCATCGCACCGGGAGGGATCGCGGTGCGATGGAGCGCCCGGCGGCAATATCACAACCATTGCATAAAGCCTTCGGTTGAAGTTGATCAATTGCATTGATGCGTATGTGCCCGGGTCACGGCGTCCCAACGGGGCCTCATCAGGTTCTTAATTGAGTTATATTACCACAAGTTAGGGATGTCGAAGGAGGTGGCCTATTTTGCCCAACCAGGTAATTGCGGCGTGGATTTAGAGATTTAAGAATGTTGGGTCTTAGGCAAGGGACTTGAGGGTGCCACCGGAGTTATTTCAAATCGGCCTGGCTTGTGCGCACACAATCGCAAGGCACATTCCACCCTGCGGTGGTAGACGAATTGAAAAAAGAACCCAACCACCATGCGAGGGAATAAACCGCAAACCGAGAGCAACACAATGGCAACCGAAAGTAAAAGAAGACAAATTACAGTGGGACAAAAATTAAGTAATTGAAATATCTTACCCTATATGCTATTAACGAAGAATTGAATGATTAAATATATAACAACCTGGAACCCTAGTTTAAAATGTAATTTATGGAATGATGTGATTTCTTGTTGATCTGAGGAGATGAATTGGGGGCCGATGATAACGAAGATGACCGGGAATGCAGGGACATAGAACTTATAGAAGAACTTCGAGACTTTGGTTCGGAACTTTCCTTATTTATAGACGAGATAATTCTTCTCCATCTAAATTGACAAGCATTGGGAGTTCTATCATTGAAAAACGTCGATATGTCTCTCCATCCAAGCTTTTGATTTTCCTTTAATTCTCTTAATAATTTATCTTCTTTGGCAGTCCAGGTGGTCGACAGCTTGGACTTCTTTTCGTTTATGCTATTGTAGTAGTAAAAGGGTAATTGTAACTGACCAGGTGAAGATCCTACCATTCCTGGCATATATTGAGCCGGCACTGGAGTACCTGGGGCATAATACGTCTGAGGTATCACCTGAGGTTGAGCACTATGACTTTGTGGAGGAGCAGCAGCTTGTGGTGCAGTTGTTGCAGGGTAGTGATTCATGTTAACTGATGGCACTTTACCATAGTAGACGGGATACTGATAGCCAAAGGGATACAGTTGCTGGGGATATACGCTCATAGTTCGATGTTGGAGATTAGATAGAAAAAAAAACAAGGTTTGGGCTAGGGGGATCCTGGATTCTTTATATAGACATTGCAGGTTTCCCATACATTCATGATTTAAACTAGAAAAAAAAAATAAAATAAAAAAAAAATCAACCGTAATAACGGATTGAAACAAGGTTTTAACCTGCGGTATCCGGAGTGTATCTAAACCATCTGACCCTCCGGATTGATGCCTGGATACAGAATGATATCGGCTAGCATTCACAGTTGGTTCGATGGGCCGAGAAGTAAATTGGAGACAAAACTAATTGGATATCTATGTTGGTTATCCATATGGATATTCGCAGACGTACCCGACTATGCAATTTATCGCATTGAGTCGCAATCTCCGTTGGTTGTCAAGCCTGGCGTGAGAATTATAAGATCTGCGAAATGCAAAGTCGATCTACCATACAACTGGTCGACTCACCAGAAAAAATTATCATATTCACGGTTGGTTGTATATTGCATGAGATTTACACATTTCCCTTCCTGATACCAGGGGCCATATCATTGAATCCTGAAAACTAGCGTCAATCTAAACTTTAAAGTTGTATCAGGGGGTCGTCAACCGAAAACAAAACAAAAAATATTTCACTGATGTTTTATCACTGAATTATCGCCTTGCAGAAAATCCAACAGTTGTAATTCTATTAATTGTCTTTTGGGGTTAAACTGTTGCTAGTCCATTGTTTATCATAGAATGTGGTTCTATTGTGTTTTGCAATTCTCAGATATGACCGAAAAAATTAAAATGCACTACAAATATTAAAAATAAATTGCCGTTTGATTGTTCCCTTTGGACAGGATAAGTAAACTTGACAATCATCGCAAACCTTCGCCAATATCGAACTTGGAGCCTTTTTTTTGTCTTTCTACATGGTGCATGATCATGCATGATGCATGCCTATATGCCCAGTTTGACAAAATTCAATTTTAACCCTTGCTTAAGGTTGGGACGGTGTCCCACAAAAAAAATTAGGGGATCTGCAATCGGTCACCTTCACCTTTTCGGCAACAACTCGCCGATGTGGTTCATTCCCCCTATAATATCCGGGCAATATAGGCAGTGGTACCATTACCCGAAAAAACCCCCCCAATTGTGTGAAACTTTAATCTTAGTCGCCCCTAGTAACTAGCGGTTTCATAATTAAATTCGTAAATTCCATCGGGATGAACCGCACGCCGGTTTCAAAATATGCATGTAAGACAAAACCCTCGATTATCGATTGCTTTGTTTTGGCCTCATTAGAATGCTCAACATTTCCAGGTAAAACACATTCAAATCCTAGCTATTTTCCTAATCGGGAAGCCGGATTCTACACCTGGTTATTATTAACCTTTGGCTGCCAGGGGCTAGAAGTCATTTTCTTCAATTTTAGGTTTTGCTCGTCAACATTAATGTTTCATCTTCACATCGAGATCTGGTATCATTTCCAATTGCAATTCCCATTTCCGGTAATTGTTTCCATTTCACACCCCCAGCGACCCGAATTTTTTCGCCCACTCTTCGTACTTAGTGAGGCTCTCATACAGAACGCTCGGTTTTATAAACTTAACACTAGCACGGAAGTCGGAGATGTCCATCGCCCGAATTTGTTCGGTCGGGGTCTGGAGTAGCATTTCTCCCAAAGATCGGAGCGGGCCCATCGCACTATCTTTACAGAGAGCCGTGATATCACTACCACTAAATTGGGTCGTCAATTTGATGATTTCCTCGAAATCGGCTTCCGATAGCGTGTGTTTTTGGTACTTCAATAATCGTTTGACCTGATTCATTCGTGTTTCATCTTCTGGTAACGGAATGTATTGACGTTTAACAAATCTTCTTCGTGCAGCCTCGTCAATTGACCAGGGCATATTCGTAGCCCCTAAAATGAGCACTTGATGATTTAATTTCGTGTCGTCGCTATTATCATTCTCTTTTGTTGTACTGCTACTCAATTCACTCCACTGGATAAGAAATTCGTTTTTGATCCGACGTATACTCTCTAATTCGCCTTCACTTCTAGACCCGAGTAACGAATCGATTTCGTCGATAAACACAATTGACGGTGATAATTTACGGGCCAAGAGAAAGAGTGCTCGTACAAGCTTCTCACTTTCTCCCAAGTACTTGGATGTGATCGACGATGCTGTAATTGAGAAGAATGTCGATTTACTCTCGGTGGCCACGGCTCTTGCCAACATGGTTTTTCCGGTACCTGGAGGCCCAAAGAGAAGCATTCCTCGTGTAGGTTCTCTTAAACCCTTGAAGAGGTCTGGCCGCAAAAACGGGTAAACCACGGCCTCCTTCAATGAGCTCTTGGCTCCTTCGAGTCCCACAATATCTTCCCAGTATACCTCATCGCCATGGACGACAATGTCGTTCAAGATTTGTTTGGCTGCGGTCTCATCGATGCCTCGAATCAGCTGAATGAGCTTCTGCTGCACCTTGGGGTCAAGAAGATCTGCACCAGGTGGAGGTGTCAGTTCGGGTGACGGAGACGTGATAGGAGCATTGGTGGCCGGTGTGGATGCTGCTGAACCACCTGTAGATGATGTTGCCAGTTTCCCATTAGTTTTTGGCACGTAGTTATAGGTAATAGTGCTCTTCTTCTGTGTTCTGGGGCCACTGGCCACTGGTTTTATTTTTGTAGGTTTTGGCTGGGGAATGGATGGTTTCGTAGCGATTTTGATCGGTTGTTTGGGCGAAACTTTTGGTGAAATCCTCTGCTGCACTGGTGGTACTTTAGGCGAAACCTTTGGTGTAGCCTTGGCTATGTTCCTGCTGCTCATTTCTGGCTTCATGAGACGCAGAATGTTCATAGGTTTTGGCTTATTATAGATATATTTAGAAGTTGGAGTCTGCTCCTGTCGGTTATTCTGAATATCAGGTGTACTTGAACTACGATACTTGACTTTCGGGGGATTTAAAAGCGAGTTGTTTGGAGACAGAGTATTGCTGCTTGCACTGGAATCCTCCACGCTCAAGTTCTCCATTGAGTGACTGAATTGGAAGTAGTCGTCTTCAAGATCAATCAAGTTAGGTTCCTCCTTTGGTTTGGTCCCAATTCTTTCCCAATTCATATCCAAATCCTGGTCAAAGTCATCAAATAAGTCATCTTCATCATCTCCCACATCTTCTTCATTCCGCAGGTCCACAGGTGTGGCAGCTGGCTTCTTCCATGACAAGTTGGCAGCAGCATTGGCCTGCTGCTGGGTCTTTTTCGATTGGAGCGTAGCGTTTTGTGGCTGAGCTCTCAATGACTTGAGGAGTTTCTTCTTCTGAGCATTGCCATTAAGACCCCGCATCCCCAGGTTCTCTCTGAGTGACGGTACTGTCATGTTGGACTTGTTACTCGAGCTATTGGACGAAATCGCTGGTGAAACTGAGCTTTTACTCAGACGGCGATGACTTTCATCCATTCGAAGTTGCACCCGAACAAGATGCTTAACATTCTGATCTCGTATCGCCCTGAGTTCATTGAACACATCCAATTCATCGGCAGACATCTTGGTGACAGACTTTTCAAACAATTCGAGTTTGAACAAAAGTGAGGTATGGAGCGATTTCCAGCCCTTAAGAGCATCTTCCAATCGGTTTTCTTCTTCTAATGTAAGGTTCTTGATCGTGAGGTTACAACTGTCGGTATATGTCTGCGACAACTCCTCATGAACCGATAACTGTGGTGGTTTTTTACGCAGAAACATGTTGGATGAGGATTCTTATCGTTGCGGTGCGCGTCATCAAGGAATGGTTCTGCGGTTGCACGAAATCCTGCGGCTGCAAAACTTCGCGGTGCAAACATGAAATCTATTAATACATTAATCTACAACTTACACTGTTAAAAGTTCGGAATATTGAGTTCGATTACCTCTCTGTCGGAATCTGGGATCGGGTCAGCATCTTCGAAGATACACGAGAAGTCTACCAAAAGAAGACAAAGTACATCCAATGAAATATTCAAAGTTGGCACGAAAACGATGCAGACATTTCTCAAGTTCATTTTATTGGTTTCCTTGTTATTGATGATTTCTTTCAAGAACTTCAAGATGATGTAACTGGCATCAAGGTGAATCTGACTCACGTTACCGGAATGCTGGAAGTAATCTCTGATCATCAACGACGTGTGACCTGTATTTCCTTTGTCCATCACCATTCTTCTCAAGTCATTGTAGCACTTGTCACCGATTATTGGAGATGGAAGTTCTCGCAAATATGTCTTGAACAACCCAGCAACCGTATGGATATCTGGTTTAAGTTCGTAGGTGAATAAATCGATATCGAATTTTTTGTTGAATGCTTCTTTCAATTGACGGATAGTGGATGCTGATCCACTTAATCGAAATATTCCCTCTTCGTATACAGCTCCAGTTTTCAACAAGAACTCAATGCACCTGTAACATATACTGGGGATTTCTCTGCCAAGGAACAGATGGTGAGAGATTTCAAATGCTTGCACGATGTCTCTGCCAAAAATTTGTTTGCTTACTTGGTCATCGAGTCCCATTTTATCGAGATACAGTTGGATGCTAGAATCTTCAACACTTCCAAAGGAGCTATTAGGATTGAAAGAGCTGCTTGGATTTGGCGATGATGTGATTGTACTGTTAAGTTCAGGATCCACAAGACTATTCTGGTCGAAGATAGTATGACTCGAAGTTGATTGGTTGGCAGCTTTATTTCTGAATGGGAAGATGCTTCTTTTCTTTGCCTTTTTATCAGTTGATGCTTTATCCAGCTTGTCAAGTTTGTCAACTTTATCAAGCTTCTCTGATACAGATGAGTCGCCATGAGGTGGCGACCTATACTTTTGGCTGTAGTTGCTCTCAAGGTCATCTTGGTATTCATTTCCATAATTTCTAGGGGTTTGAGTTTGGTAAGGGTCAAGCTCTTTGAACGAGTTGGCAGTCGATGTTGAATTTGAATTCAGATCAGGTCCACCACTAACCTCGATCAAGCTGTCAACCCACTCGTCTCGTTCAAAATCTGTTTCAGCACAGAAAAAGTGTTTAGGCAAAGAGTTCGAAAGCTTGGAAGTTTTTTGGCTTTCCATAATAAGAAATGCATGTCTATAACCCTTTTCTTCAGCAACTGAATCGTTTGATTGTCGGCCTATTTGACACCCAATCAAATTGATTTGTTCAATCATTGCACCTCCTGGGGTTTCATACAATTCAAGTAATGGTCCGTCAACCTGACACCATCTGACTTTCCAGCTTGTACCCAAACCTTTATACTTTCTGACCAAATAACCTTCTTTTCTGGCTCCACTCTTGAATTCGTCAAGAGGATTAATGAAATCCAATGATAAGTACTTGCAGATTCGGTGAAGAATCAAATGAGGAATATGAGGCATCACGAACAATGTGTTGAAGTAGTTCTGGAGTCCATGAATACGTACATCAATTTTATTGGGAGTCGTGGAAAAGAATATCGATTTGTCTGGTAAAACAGGTAAACCAAAGTATTCAACAGTAGGTCTTATTTCATTATCAAATGCAATTAGTTGGGTTAGAGATTTCTTGATTCTCCACATTTCCTTTCCAGTGTTTCGATCATTAATACCAATTGTGGTAAAAATTTCATCTAGTTTCTTCGTTGAAGAAGAATTCTGTCCCTGAGAATTTGCAGGACAAATAGTTGAAATGACAGTTATCGAAATACTCTGGAAGTCGTCAGGTTTCACAAATAAAGTCTCATCTTCCTCAATCGATCGGTTGACCAGAATATTCGATCTATTATAGTTTGAATTACCGGACAAGTTCCGGTTCGAATTTGTTTTCACATTATATAAGGATCCCGGTTGAGAAGATCCAGGATGAGAACCGGGTTGACGAAGTGAGTCCATATCATCAAAACGTGACGAACTGTATCCTGTAGCGGGAGAAGCACGAGAATAATTAGAAACTGGAATGGTTGGAGATGAAATGTTACTTACAGATTCATCAAATGCTCCATTTAAGAGCTTGTTCTCCCTATACATTCCATCAGGAGTCGTAGGTACGTCCTTGAATTCAGCATTAACCGTTCTTGGCGTATCATATTTCGTGGATTCAAAGCTTGGAGAAGGCACTTCGTTATGTTGAAAGTTCAATGCAGCTGGCGACCTTAGCGTATTTGGTTCCAACCCTGAAGATTCGACAGTTGTCGCCTTAAGACTATTGAGATTCAAGTCCTTAAATGTCTTACTATGACTTATACCTTTCGATGGAGATAATACATTGGTGACGGTTTTATCCGGAGACTCAGGCAATGGAATACGCGGTGGCTCAGTGGCATGACTAGTTGTCGATTGACTAGCAATAGACTGGCTCGTTTGCAGTACCAGACTTGGAGCAATAGGGGACAGGACAGTGGAAGTTGGAGTTGCCGGAACCCCGTTTCCTGTCTCTTGGGTTGAGTTGGCCTGTGCTTGTTGCTGAAGAGTAGGAGGAAGCTTGATACGAGATCTATAACTCTGGAAACTGCTTGAACTATGATTAACGTGCTGGAACATCCCAGTTCCAGTCCCAGACACATTTGCACTGGTCTGAGTATCTGTCGATTTAGCTGGCAGTAATGTAAGATCCACCCGGGAGTTTGGCTCCTCTGTTGCTGTGACCTCTGACATATCCTTTATACTGTCATTGGCAGACTGATCAAAGTCTTGGTTGAATATAGGCGTTTTGTCTCCTTTGTGTTCGTCTGAGTATACAGAGGAGCGATTGGAACTAGGCTCCAATGTAGACTCATGCTGATTGACATTATGGTCTGACGCCACAGATGTTGATCCTGACACATTCGACATAGACAATTCCAGGAGAGAGCTCATCGAAATATCAGTTGGTATCACTTCGTTTACTGAAGAAACGGCATCTGCAACAGACGGTTGTTCGATAGATGCTTCCTGATTTTCAGCCAAAGTTTCTGGTTTCTTTGTCAGTTCAATTGGAGCATCAGGTCTTGATGCAGTTGGATTTTTGGATGCGTCTTTTGATGTGTTTGTCGTCTCCGTCTCCTTGACCCTTCTACGGGAGGACCGTTGTGGAATGTCAGACACAACTTTTGTCTCTTTCTCTTCAACTCCAAAGTTTCCTTGTAAACTTTGAATGAGTTGGTCTTTGCGTAGAACCGTAGATTTGAGCTCTCTGACTTCAAAGAGTAGAAGTTCAATGTATTCTTTGTCAGAGAGGTTCGAACGGTCGAATTGAGGATGTGACGGGGTAATTTCCTCTGGATTTGGCATGGCGAAAATTGGCAATCAATACTGCAACGGCTACTACTCGAGGGGTTGAAAGATCAATTAATTCGTGGAAAGCCGGCCCTCTGGCGTGCAGAATTGTCTATATGGTGTAGTTATTAAAAGGCGACCAGGTGTGAAGAAATTTTCACGCGTTTGAGATTTGACATCTGGGGAATCTCAGACGCAACATTGACTGGAATGTAAGATGTTTGTATGAAATATATACAGATCTAAGGTTTTTAGGTTGTGTTCCGATTCTTGTAGTAGGAACGAGTATGACGACTTGGGGTTGGCGTATCCAGAGGAATTTCGGCCCCGTCTATGAGTTCTTTGACCATTCGGTGTACTTGGTCAGTTTCCTCTTTGTACTGATAAATGTAATTGTTTGGTAATATAGCATTGGGCATCATTGAGCGGCCAAGTTTGATAGCTTCGTTGGCCCAAATAGTGATGTCCGTCTTGGGTTGTTTATAAGGCCCCCAATTCTTTTTGCAACCTTTTACGAGCTCTTTCATAACTACAGATGAACCCCACGTCGAGTTCCAAAGATTTGAGTCTTCTCTTTCTGATCCGGTTGAAGATAAACTGTTGGTTAATCCAATCAAATGGGAGAAAACCCCTGTTGTCAAAGCACCATCAGAATAACCTCCTTCAAGGAACGAAATAAGCTTGGAATTATGGATCTTGGAGAGTTTTACCACATCGTTGGTGAATTTCGAATAGAACGACGTCGGGACGTTGATACCATGTCTTTGCATTTGCGGGTTTTCGTACTCCAGAGCATCGAACCCAGCTGATATAACGATCAATGGTTTAAACACCTTGGGTGGCTTTTCCTTGACATTACCAGATAAGCTTCCATTCTTTTTCTTGATCAAATATTGTTGCACTTCCATCTCATGTTGTTTTTTGGATTGGTTCAAAAACTGATTGACTCGGTTCAAAATCGAAACGTATTTGGTTTGATAATGTTTGTAGAACTCATCTTCATCTTCCCATTCTTGAAGATGAACATTCCAAATATTTAAGTCATGATCCATAATACAAGTGGAGGCATTTTTGATATTATCTTTCGTGGCATAACCCAACTCCGTTGGATATGACTTAATATCATGTAACGAGAAGTATCCAACCTTAGGATATCTAGCAAATCTCTTACCATATTCATCTCTAGGCTCGAATCCCAATTCAGCATCTTCCTCTTCATCTTTACCATAATCACCCACAAATCCTGCTCTTTCCCAACAGATGTCTTGACTTCCATCACCGTGGTGCAAATCGATATCCAAAATGGCCACATGACTGACATCATAATGCTCAAAGGCATATTCAATACCAATTTGAACGTTATTCAAAAGACAGAACCCACTGGGTAAGCAAGCATGAGAGTGATGTCCAGGCGGACGAATCACAATAAACGAAAGATTATAGTTTTGCTTATAAAGCGAATCAATTCCAGTTTCAATTGTTCCGATAACTCCTTCAATTGCATTTATGGTCTTAGGCACCAAGTAAATATCCCCGGTATTCCAATCTTCAGGAACCTCAAGCAGATTAGTCGACAACTTCTCATGACTCGCAAGACACAAATCATAGAGCTTTTTAGGCCAATTCTTCCCGTGGATCTTCAACACATGCGACGAAAAGATCGATCCTCTTTTAGTAGAGTTGACAATCTTATAAAAAAAGGGATACATGGTCACAGCCGCCGCCACTCCAACACAACACGCCAAAAGTCTCTGAGGACGCTCAAAGATAGTCGCCAAGTATGACTTGGTAACCCATTTCCTCCCAAATGCATGCTCCGCAGAATATGGAGACAATATCACCAACGTCCTATCAGTGTCCTTGCGGAATTTAGGACTCTCTCGTTCAATTTGGGGATTGGAACCCAAAAAGTCCTCAAATGCCTTGGCGAATCTGGTCAACGTCAGATCAATAAGAGATGACGGTTTCAAGATCTTTTCATATTTCTTCAATTCCTCGTTGATTTTCTCTTGCACCAGCGTAGCTGGAGGACTTGGACTCTTACTAGATCTAGAATGGGATCGATTTGACCTGTTGGAATTCGATCTGCTTCTAGTTTCTCGGTCTTTTTGTGGTTGTAATTGAGATTCATCTTCATGTTTCACCTTAACAGCATTCCCAGGCCGAAGTTTCCCGGTTTTTTTTCCAAATTGAGTCATGCTCCCACCTGTAGAGCCTGGTGGCCACGGTTCCTGTTCACCCACAAAGTCATCATCGTCGTCCTCGTCGTCTTCCTCCTCCTCATAAATTGGAACCGTCTGATCTCGCATGTAACTGGTGTGATTATAAAACGTCGAATGAGCCATAGAAATGTCACCCTCATTGTCATTGGCCGTGGACCGGATGGTCAACGTTGTCTCGAATTGCGAGATAAGTGACTCTTCACTATCGTTGTCCTTCAACTGATCCTTTAATGACATAAAGTGGTAGTGATGACTTGATCTATTGTTTTGGTTGCGCGAGAGCTACTGAAACGCGGATACACGCAGGACGAACTTCGCAGGAGCCAACACTTGAAAGTTCGCAGCCATTTGAAACGGGAGCCACTAAGAGCTACATACATGTCGACCGTGCCATCATATATATGCTACTATGTTCTATACTAACTATCGACCTTGAAAGGGGTGGCCTTCACCTGTGCCAATCTTGGAGCTTCTCCAACGTTGTGGTTTCTCTTTCGGATGACATTCTCAATAAATGCTTCTCCGGCTTTGTAGGAAGATCTCACCAATGGGCCACTGGCAACGTACAAAAATCCCATTTCCAACGCCTTATTCTTCCAGTAGTCGAACTTCTCCGGGGTGATATAATCCACCACCTTCATGTGTCTTTTGGTAGGTCTCATGTATTGACCAAATGTGACCACATCACACTTTATCCGTCTTAAATCGGTAAGGGTTCTTAAGATCTGTTCATCAGTTTCACCAAATCCAAGCATCATAGAGGTTTTTGTCACCAATGTTGGCTTCACCTGCTTGGCTCTTTCCAAAACGGCCAAACTTTGTCTATAAGTTGCTCTTCTGTCTCTAACATGAGGAGTTAAGTCCTCAACTGTTTCAAGATTATGAGCATACACATCCAATCCACTTGAGGCTAATATGTTCACCATGTCCAAATCTCCTCTGAAATCACCTCCCAACACTTCGACAAGAATTTGAGGGGCTTTTTGTTTGATTCTTCTCACGGTGTCTGCTAAATGATTGGATCCTCCATCCACCAAATCATCTCTATCCACGGTTGTCAAAACAACGTATCCCAATCCCCATCTACTGATAGCTTCGGCTGTGTTTTCAGGCTCCATAGGGTCAGGCTTACCTGGAGCTCTACTGGTCTTCACAGAACAAAACCGGCATCCTCTAGTACAAGTGTCCCCAAGCAACATGATGGTGGCCGTGGCTTCACTCTTCTTTCCTCCCCAACATTCTCCAATGTTAGGACATTTGGCTTCTTCACACACGGTCGCCAACTTCAACTCCCTAACATCTTCCTTTAATTTATTGAATGATTTTCCCTTAGGGATAGGAACCTTTAACCACAGAGGTAATCTTTGATCCGGATCCTTTCTAGCAGCCTCCAATGGATCAATAACCATCTTTGCCGCATCTCCAGTAAGAAAATCTGCGAATGAAGGCCCCTTATTTAACGAGTCAGAGAATTTGGTGTTTCTTCTCTTTCGAGATGCCACTTTTGGTTTGGTCAACTCTTCTGCCACCTCGGTCGCAAAACTTCTGGCCCACAACCCTGAGAGTTGAGGATGTGTTATATGCACCGGTGCTGTGACATTCATGCTTCCAGCTGCTTTGGCTACTCTGAACATGTTGTATTTTAGATGATTCGTTCAATGAGATTAGATGAGATTCGGAACATACAGAGCCATGCGCGACATTAAAAGTTGTACGACAAGCCCGGAGCTGTTCGCGTTGCCTCAGTTTCCGGTACATTGAGGCAGAGTTGCGGGCTGAAGAGTCAATCAGAGTCAAGTTTGTTTTTGCAGCATTCTCATCACATATGTATTAGTCTACTTTAATTTTCTAAACATTTTCCGGGCATATGGTGCTATATATCCATAGGCAATAATCACAAACACAATATTGAAAATCATGTAGGTGCAGAAAAATCCCATATTTCTCCACACATAACTCCATTTAATATTTCTTGTTGCTAAAAATTCGTCAGCTACTGAAATCAGACAATATCCGCAATCGCTTGTGGCATTAGCGTCTGTTAAGTATCCTCCACGAGAACTCAAGAAATCTGACATGTATTCTCCGCATGTCATTCCTGAAGGAGGGTTAAAAATTGCAAGCTCATCTTTGCTACAAATGACCTCAGTATTGTGAAGAACTCCAAGAGATAGGTTTTGCACGAAATATGTGAACGGGTTCAACCTGACGATAAATCTCCAAATTCCTGGGGTCAACGATTGTAATTGCACAACTCCATTGGCTTGGAACATAATGGCAATAAATAAAGAAGTAATGACCGAAGCAGTAGGGAAGTCAGGACTCAAGTAAGCAATCATCAATGCAAAACTTACCAGGAAAAGTCCGGTCATAAAGGACAAAGTCAAGAAAAGCATACCAAATTTCTCTCCCTCCACTTTAATTCTGGTTGGGAAATAGATGATTAAAGTGTAAATGCTTTGGATTATTGTTTGGCTTAGTACCTCTATAAGGAACTCTGAAACAACCATAACGGAGAAATGGTATGTCCTGGATGTTTTCTCTCGATTTTCGAACACTTGTTTTGGACTGATAACCTTGATTTGAATTTCATTGAATACAGGGATAATTGTGATAACCATAAGGAAAGAAAGGAATAATCCTTTTTGCATGTCCATTACTGAATGTTTCAAATCCCAGTACGAGAATCCAACAATAAGACCACTTTGAATGAACATCACGAGTTTACCAACGATATAATCAAGTTTTCTATCGACAATTCTTGTGACCCGACCAAAGTAGACCAGAAATTGGGTCCACAATGATACTGAATAAGTTTTGGATAACTCAGGATCGTTATCAGGTTCCATATTTGAGTAGTTGTCTACTAGCTTATGCAATTTTTCATCACTTTCTTGTTTCTCAGTGGACTTCATCCATTTTTCATACCAATCAATATCTGTCAGTTTCACGGTTGCACCAGCACCTATCACATCTAAAATATATTCAGCAGGATTTTCATCTTCTTGCCAAGCTCTTGCACCGTTCTTCTCAAAATAATTAATTACTTGTTCAGCATTCTTTCCAATGTCATCAAAATATACGGTTTGACCTCCCTTCTTTAACAAAAGAAGTCTATCAAATTGTTGAAATAAAGTGGAACTAGGTTGATGAATGGTACACAAGATACTTTGACCAGCCTTATTCAAATCTTTCAATAATTGAACAATGGCCCATGCACTTTGACTATCTAACCCAGAAGTGGGCTCGTCAAGAAACAATAATAACGAAGGCTTTGAAACCAATTCAACTCCAATAGATAATTTCTTTCTTTGTTCTACATTCAATCCATTTCCTGGTTCACCAACAATTGCATCTTTATACTTCTGCATCAGTAAAATATCAATAATCTTATCCACGTATTCGATTTTCTCTTCATCGGTGACAGATCTTGGTCTTCTTAACCTGGCTGCAAAAATAAGTGACTCCCTGACGGTAAGTTCACTGATATGAATATCTTGTTGTTGGACAAATCCAGTTCTTTTAAAGAAAGAATTTGTTAATGACTTTCCATTCACAAGAAGGTCACCTGTTATTACACCCATATCAACTCTTTGAGCCAAACAATTTAATAAAGTGGTTTTACCAGCACCTGATTCTCCCATTAAAGCAGTCAATGTACCCGGGACACAATACCCATTGACACCATCAAGTAATCTCCTGGTCTCACCTTTTACCTTAATATCATAATTTATATCTTTCCATGTGAACAAATCTTTAGATTTCAAATCTTCGAAAAGATGTCTTTCGAAATTCTTCTCTTCCGTAAGTTGACTCTCTTCATCCTCAAACTTCTCTAAATCCAGCTTTAAGAAAACCAACTTGTCACTAGTGGCTGCAATATTATTAAGGAAATCGATTGCCAAACAATTTAATATTTGAAACCCTACGCAATATGCAATCAAGATTCCAAGATCTCTCCAAACATGACTGTATCTGTAACCATAGCTGAGATGGGAATACAAATCACCATCCACTATGGTTTCAAATGGCAGTGAGCCAGTTACTGAGCAGGCAACCCCTCCCTTAACAATATCCAAATATCCAGGCCCACTAGGAATTAAAGAAGAAGGAGAACAAGGGTATTCAACATTATGAAATTCGAAAGAAAGAATTCCCTCAAAAGTATAGAACATTGGATCTATGTAAGTAACCCAACTGAACCAAGGGTGCATATCTTGCTTCCTTAACATGTAGCCACAGTACAAGAATGACACAAAGAAAGAAACACCACCAATGGCTTGAGCGTTCTTTTCATTCTTGTTGATATTGGCAATAAGCTGAAACAAGCACAGGTAAACCATAGATACAATAATATTGAACAACAACAAAACGAAGAAGTTAGCAGCAGATTGTTTCAATTTGACCATAAAAAAAATTGGAATTGTTAAAATGAAACCACTCAAAGCATCAATAGGAAATCTGTTAATTTGAAAAGCCAATGCTGCAGCTGAATATCTGAACATAGAATAATTGTTTTGCTTTCTCAAAATAGGTCTTCTGGCAAAGTTAGAATTTATTTCACTCATAGTCATCATGACGGTAAATAAAACCATTCCAAGAATAACACCTCCTCTTGAAAAGAGACCATCTGTATCATGAGGTATCTGGAAGAATAACGATCCAACAACCATAGCTTGGAATACGGAAGCAGATAACTGGCTTAACATGTATGTCCTGTCCATCCAAAGCATTTGAAAGCCTCTCAAAGCACAAAGCCAAAGCTGTTGGAAAAAATTTACCTTATAAGGAGAGCCTAAGGGTTCTAAATTAGCTTTATCAGCTTTCTTGATATCAATATAGTCCTTCAACTTTTTCTCTCCATCTATTTGAGATTTGCACTGTTCAATTTCAAGCTTAAGATCTTTGAAAGTTGATGAGTTCAACCAATACTGTTCAAAGTCATCAGCAGTTCTTGGAACTTTACCTTCAAATCCAGGTCTAACAAAACGTCCGTTTTCATCAGTAACTCCAGTAAGAAACTCAGCTGTTGACTGCTTAGGTTGCACTTCATAACCCATATTCACAAAGTAGTCTTTAGCTTCTGAAGCCGGACCATAATAAACTTCTCTACCTTGGTAGAGAACCAATACTCGGTCAAATTGTTTATATATCTTTTCACCAGCTTGGTAGATTGACATGATATTTGTCTTGTCAAAGGCTGCAGAGCATTGCTTTAATAATGAAACGAATTCTAAAGCTGTGGACGAATCCAAACCTCTTGTTGCGTTATCCCAACAAACAACAGACCCTCTGTTGGCCAATGCTTCAGCTAAAGACACTCTTTTCCTTTCACCTCCAGAAATACCTCTTACAAAATCATTTCCAACCTTGGTATTCAATGTATGCTCAATTCCAAGCACCTTCATCAACAAACCTCTAGTTCTCTCTGTGTACAATTTTTTATCTGCGCCTTTTGGGATATTGCAGCCAATTACAAAGTCTAACGTTTGTTTGACGGTCAAATGGGCAAAATGGTCATCAAGCTCAGGGTTATAAATTAAATCAGACTTGAAGTACTTCAAGTATTCCTTTTGTTCTATTCCATCGAAGTAAATCTGCCCTTTACGTTCGTTATAAATTGCCAAGTCAGCTCCACTTACGTTTTTCAAAAAGGTCGTAGATCCGGCCCCTGGCTGTCCGATAACTAATACCATTTCACCAGTTTTGGCCACTCCATTGAGCTTGTTCAAGATAATTTTATCTTTCTTCTCTTCCTTGGTTTTGGTTTTCTTTGGCTTTGATCTCACTAAGTTCTTGATGTGGCTCCAGGGATTAAATACTCCATTGACGGTTGGAAGTGTTTGGATGGTATTACCGTTACCAGTAATGGTCATCTCTTCGAAAAAAACCGTGGGGTTTCTCTTACTTCCAAGACAATCCCCATACTCCTTCAAAGATAAATCCTCGTGCTCAATGGCAATGGTTTCCTTGCTACCATCCTCTGAAAACGACATTCTTTGATGGCCCTTAGCCCTGGAGATTTCGCAGCATTTTATGAAAGTTTTATCTCCGCTTATGTAAGCGAAGTCTAAATTAACGATTGGATACGATTATGTAATCGCATTTACCAGCGATTGTATACGATCCTCTAGATCTATTCTGGAAGTTCTGTTTTACGATAAGCTATCCAATCGGGCAAGTTTCGGTTGCATTCATGACCTTCGGACTTAATTTAGGTTATTATCTTTTTGTTTATATCGGGCAAACGCACAGTTGTCGGAGACAGTTAGTAATTTCATGGCACGAGGACTTATTTACTTCAACTTTCCGACTGAACGTATCCAATAAAGGCTAAGTAGGTTTCCATTTAAGCTTTTACATAGAGACTATAACATGCCACATGCCTTTTATATTATAGACTGGGAATGGAGTAAATTGAGAACTTCAATTGACAATAAAAGATCACCAGTGCATGGGTGGCAAAATCAATATATGCTATTCTGCCATACGAGGCTTAATTTCAAGCACTTGATTTTTCTTCAATGTGTTGTTAATGTGGCAAATTCTATTTACTCGCTGAATGTCAAACTTAAGTGGGCCTCGCTTGCTGAAAATACTTTTAATTTGCAGCCAGTTTGCGAGAGTGTCTTGAGTATCTGAAGTATGCAGAGTATCTCATCGATATCGGAGTATTCAATTGCAATAGAATGAAGATGTGAACATCGTACTAGTAAATTATCAGTAGAACTCTATTGGCTGCAAAAACTTATAAGAATCTCCTCAAGAAAACAGCTGTTAGAAGAGATAGTTTTTTGGGCTTCTGAATTTCATTTGAGTAGAACAGTATGCTATACGTTTTATCTGGTTTTGTTTATTAATGTATTAATGTTATAATAACCGGTGTACTTTATCGTCCTTGAATTGCAGCAAGTCATCCAAATTGTCCCACCACTTGAATAAAAATGTTTGACAAATTAACTTGAACCATGGAGTGAATACTAAGTTCAGGTCTTCGAACATTTCCTTTAATTGGTCAGGTTTAACGTACTTGTAATCCTTGACCTCATTCAAGTTAGCATCAATTGTAATATTTTTGGCCTTCAATATTAATATGTAGTCGATTTCGTGTTCACCCCATTTGGATTCTTCTCCACCACTTGAAGATTTGTAGTGAATACGAGTCAAGAAGTTGAAATGAGATAAGATCACTTGTTCAGGTGGAATTCCTAATTCATGCTCTAATTTTCTTTGGGCTGCAACTTTGACACCCTCTATAGCCGAGTCCAATTCGTAGATATTTGGACCCAATTCACTTTGAACAGCTAAAGGATGAGAACAACAGGTATTGGTCCACATCGATGGGAAAGTGATCTTTTCGTCTGCTCTTTGTTGTAATAATAATTCGTTGTTTTCGTTGAAAAGAAATACCGAGAAGGCTCTGTGCAATAATCCTCCATTGATATTGCTCATCAAATGGCACAATTTCTTGGTACCGGCTCCCAAAGGCTTGTCTTCGTAATCCAAGACAATACACAATTCATCCATTAATCTGATTTGTTCCTCATCGTGTCCGTCAAATACATCTTCTTGGCCTTCTTTAGAGCTTTTACTCGAGGTTGAAACTCCGGATATATCCTTTATAGGGATAACATCCTTCCACTGGCTGAGAATTTGCTCTTCTTTAAGTCCTTTAACTAAAGTTTCGTAATCTGACATGCTCCTGTGTTATACGAGGTTAAGATTTTTCAGTTTTTTTTTTACATACGCGATAAAGAAATGGTCCGGTGTGCACAAATGAGCCATACCTTAGACTACTTATTTAGGGACAACACCCAAAGTGAGAGAGCCTATCGTAATTCTATCATCTTAGTTCATATAGTTGTACCTCCTTGGTCTTCCTGGATGCCCTTGTGAAGACTGAAATGATTTTGCGGTAGTAGCTTCTAGTGAGTTCTAAGTCGTGGGCGTGGATGTACGTGGACTTTTGTCGACGAAAAAAGCTGGAAAATCTCAAGGTGAAAAATTCCAATCTCTATACCAGGTGCAAATGTCTACCATCACTGAAAAACCTCAAGCCGCTAACAGACGGTTTATTAAACGTCCAGATGACTCAGCCATGAAAGCTGAAGTTAGCTCTTTGAGAAAGGAAATCGAGAAGGTCGATGTTTCCATCAACAGTTTGACCAATCAAATCAATAAGATCTCAATTGATGCTTCAACTAATTCTAGAAAGCAAGAATTACAAGAAGAATTAAAGAAGTTGACTGCTCAACAAGGTTCTATCAAGAACGAGAGACAACAATTATTGGATCAAATCAAGGCTATTGACACTCAATTAAAGAGAAAAGTTACTGAGATCCAACAACAAACTTCTAAGAACAGTTTCAAGAGTGTTAAAGATATTGATGCCAGAATCAGCTACTTAGACAGCTTGGTTGATGGTGGTGAATTAAAATTGGTTGAAGAAAGAAAGATCGTTAAGGAAATGTCTGCTTTGAGAAAATTAAGAAAAGATTTCGGATCTATTGAAAAGCAACAAGAATCTATTGATGCTGACAAGACCAAAATTGCTGACTTGAAGAAGAAGTTGAATGGTATTCAAAACAAGGAAGTCCAAGCCAAGTATGAGACCATCCAAAAGGAATTGAACGAAATCAGAGATTCTAACAAATCCGTCTACGATAAGAAGGGTGAATTGGTCACTAAGAGAAACAAGTTAAGAAAGGAAAAGGACTCCAAGTACGATGCCATCAAGAAATTGAGATCTGAATTTGATGAAGAATTTGCCAAGTTCAAAACTTTGATGACCGAAGAAAAGAAGAGAAGAGATGAAGAATACAAGACCAGACAACAAGAAGAAAAGAAGGCCAAGGCCAAGGAACTTGCTGAACAACAATTGGCTGAAGCTTCAAGACCAGCTTTTGAAGATGAGATCAACTCTATTCACAATTTGTTGAAATACTTTGACCCTGAGTATGTTATTCCAAGACCTAAGACTTTAGACAACAAGTCCTTTGTTACCTCTACCAATACTGCCAGAACTATTGAAGCTCCAGCTGGTATGACCATTTTGAAGAAGGAACAAGAATCTTTCTTCGTTGGATCTAACAGCAAGAAGAACAAAAAGGGTAAATCCTCTAAATCTAAGGCCTTCACTGTTCCACCAGACACTATTGTTGCTTTAAGTGACTTATCCATTCCTTTACCAACCAAGCAAGAAGATGTTCCAACTACCATCACTACCTTGAAGGATACCTTGACTGCTTTACAAGCCAAGCAAGAAGATCAAACCAAGTCTAACATCGAAAAGGCTAAGGCCAAGATTGCAAAGATCGAAGCTGAAGCTGAGAAGGAATCTGATGAGGTTGAAGCTGAATCTAAGACCGAAGAAAACTAATTCCCTCCTTGTTAATACTACTTCGCTTATTAGAATATATATATATATATATCTCAAAAATAAAATTTTGCAACTAGACTAAAATTGTACATATCGCATTTGCAATCTCGCATTGAATTTTTCACTCATCTCATCGAATACAAAAACTAAACATGGCTAAAAGAAAGGTGGAGCAAGAAAAGCCAACGAAAAAACCTCATAAGGCTCAACCAGATCTCCAGTTTTCCATATGTGTACCTTCCACCATTATTTCTAAAACTAATGCTTACAATCTCCAACAAATCACTTCCATCGCATATCAAGTCGCCAAAGCAGCCACTCTTTACAACGTACCTGAAATCGTGGTATTAGATATTCCAACCATAGAGAATCGTAATAAAATATTAGAGGCAAAGGCAACTAAGGTCGTCAAAATTGATAAAAAGATTAAATTTAACGAAACCGAACCAGAACCAGAACTCGAACAATCAACCGGTGAAGTAAGTTCGACTACAGATTTACCAAACGAAAACAACAGTGAGCTTTTCGCTACACTTCTCCAATACTTTGTCACTCCTCCTTATCTTGTTAAATCAGTCTTCAAAGATAACAAATATGCCACAAAGTTCAAATATGCTGCATCCCTCCCCAAGCTTTCCACTCTACCGTTCATGAATAATCAAGACGTTTACAAAGACTTCAAAGAGGGTTTAACCATTCCCAAAAAGTCTCCTGGTAACAAGAAACAAAAGAACAAGTTGAAAGTTACCAAATATGTCAATATAGGAGAAGGAGAAGCTCTTGAGTTATCTCAAGAGGTCCCTGTCAATGTCAGAGTTACTGTCGATGTAAAGAACAAGAAAATCGTATCTCCATCACAAGCTTATGGAGTGATCGGATACAAGTCATCTTTTGGTTACTATACCCGTGTAGCCCATAAATTCAGTCAACTTTTCACCATCAGTGGGCATCCAGAGGGTTACACTTCTTCGGTGTACGTTAACTGTGATAACTACTTCAGTAATCAAATCCCCGAGGAGTCGAAGCTCCATTTCGAAACAAAGACCAACAACCGAGTTTTGTTGGTTTTCGGTAATCCTAAAGATTTGGAATTCAGTTTCACCCAAGACAACTCAATTTCCTTACCTAGTTTCACCGATTTATTCGATCAAAAATTGTCGATACCCACCAACGTCAAAATTGAAGATGCAACCCTTGTCACGTTAACCAAATTGACTTCAACTACCGTGTAAAAAATCTCTTTATAACAATCTATACAAATATAAAGATAAATACTGTCTACGAGCATTTCGCATCTAAATTAATTTAACTATTTTTATCTTTTTCCCCAAGTCTAGACCTTCTAATTTTGGCAAAATCCTCGAGCATGTTTACAAAAAAAATTTTCAATCAGGCACCACCCTTTTTCTAATACATTCGTTATTCAACCATGCAACTCAAGTACTTAACTGCCTTAACTGCTGCCGTTGCATCTGCCAACGCCATGGGTCAAGTATGTATACCATTTCCACAAAGTTTCCCGGGATTTTTCCCATCTTTGGACCCCTTTTCTCCAACTTTTCTTCTAGGGGTTCTTGATCCACAAAAACATTGTTTATTTGATACTAACTAGTGTAGATGGCCTTCAACTTCGGAGTCAAAGACAACGATGGTAACTGTAAGTCTGCCGATGAATACTCGGATGACTTGAAAACCTTGTCTTCCCACACCAAAATCATCAAGACTTACGCCGTTTCCGACTGTAACACCTTACAAGTTTTAGGACCAGTTGCTGATGAAGCCGGTTTTCAAATCATGGCTGGTATCTGGCCAACTGACGACTCTCATTTCCAAGAAGAAAAGGATGCTTTAACTGCTTACTTGCCAAAGATTTCCAAGGATACCATTAAGGTCTTTACTGTTGGTTCCGAAGCTTTGTACAGAGAAGACATGACCGGTTCCGAATTGGCTGACAAGATCGATGAAATCAAGGACTTCTTGAAGGACATTAAAGACAAGAACGGTGATTCTTACAGTGATGTTCCAGTTGGATTTGTTGACTCCTGGAATGTTTTGGTTGACGGTTTGGCTCAACCAGCTATCAAGGCTGCTGACTTTGCCTACGCCAACGCCTTCTCCTACTGGCAAGGACAAACCATGAAGAACGCATCTTACTCTTTCTTCGATGATATCATGCAAGCTTTACAAGTCATCCAAACCACCAAGGGTTCTACCGACATTGAATTCTGGGTTGGTGAAACCGGTTGGCCATCCCAAGGTACTGCTTTCGAAAGTGCCGAACCAAGTGTCAGCAATGCTAAAAAGTTCTTCCAAGAAGCTGTCTGTGGTCTTAGAGCTTGGGGTGTCAACGTTGGTGTTTTCGAAGCTTTTGACGAAGCTTGGAAGCCTGACACTTCTGGTACTTCTGATGTCGAAAAGTACTGGGGTGTTTACGACGCTGACCACAGCTTGAAGTACTCTATTGACTGTAGCTTCTAATCGTTTGTCATTTCTTATCGGTTACTCTTTATATTTTTTAGGTTTAGACTGGTTTTATATACCCAAATTCATATTTTTCATAATCCTCATACCCTTAATTATGTACATGGATATGCATAAATCTACGGCTCTCAGCATATTCAATATACCCAAACCACACATATCACTCTATAGATAATATTTCAATAATTCGTCACATTAGCAATGTTTCACGGGTGGCTTACTTTAGCTTGCTTTATACTAACCGTTAACTGTATAGGCATTGAGGGAACTTGGATGAGTAAATCTAAAACAGTCATCACTGGTCCTGACTTTTATGATCCAATTGACGAGCTAATTTTTGAACCAAACCTCCCTGGTATTGCATACTCATTTGATCAGAATGGGAATTGGGAACAGGCCATCTATCAGGTGTCTCCAAATCCTATCTCCCCAGAACATTCTACTGCAACAATACTTTGGCAGCACGGTAAATACAAGAAAAATGAAGATGGTTCATTAATTTTGACTCCTTATTCTTCTGATGGTCGTAAGTTATTCAGTGATCCCCAGAATACAGATGAAGCAATATACATGCGGTACAACGAAGTGGAAAAGATTGATCATTTTGTAATCGAGTTCGATTATTATCAAGGAAAGTATAAACTACAGTTATATGCATTTGATAAGTCAAAGAAGCAGCCATTATGGTTGGAATACAACCCTCCTGTTATGTTACCTACCCAAGTTCTTAATCCTACTTCACAGAAACAGAAAAATTCATTAGCCCATTACAACAGAGCTTTGAAAAGATCTATTGAGAGCAGATATGCAACCAGCCCGGTAATTTACGATGAACTGTTCTGGATTGTCCACTTCTTATGGATTTTGGTACTTATTCTTACTGGATTTATGCTGTATTGGATGTTCAAGAGATTACCAAATAGACAACGAATACAAAAACAATCAGTGACAAATTTATTCGACTAAACTAAGATAATTCCCCAGTGATTCTTCTTACGGTTTTGGAGACAACACCTAATCCCTTGACTAATCCATCAAAGTCATTATCTTCGATAGCTTCCTGCAATAACGGCAAAACTTGACTGGCATATCCGGCATATCTACTACTGGCATATACAATATGTCTGAACCAAACTCTTTCTTTTAATCCCTTATGGTACAAGAAGTTTCTTTCGAAATATTGCAACAACTTGTTTTGTTTAATAATCAACATTGCCAATTTAATTCTTTGCCAGAAATACAATTCATCTCTGTGATCATATTGAAGTTGAAGTTCTTCAGATTTAGCATCGAATTCTTCCGATGTAAACTTCAAATCCTGTAAGTCTTCAATGGTTTTTTCAATAAGTTCTCCTAAAGTAAGGTCCTCGTGGTCTTCTAAGTGATACATGATATTTCCTCTGTGTCTTGGGCACATACCTGGCTTCAACAATTCGGTGAATGGTAAAGCGGAAGATATCTTATAGAATCCATTGCTCGAAGATTCAATGAATTCTGCTTCTTGCCTAGAGTAAGTTAAAAGGTCTTTCCAAGTTTCAGGATCTTCGATAGATTGCTTCAACCATGGCTTAGGAATCTTTTTCTTCACAATATCAAAATAGTAAATCAAATAAGAAGCATAGTCGGACAGTTTCAAAGGTATAACTTGATTTTCACTCAATTCTAAAGCAGCTAAACCTAAAAATTGAGAGATGGCATTGTGGAACTTGAACCCTTTATCACCGTAAGTTTCCATCCAATGATAAGAATCATAGTTGGAGTGATAATGGTAAACGGCATCGCCTCCGGTGTAGGCGAAGCCAGTATCAAGAGATGGGATTCCCAAGTGTTCTAAGAAAACAGTGTAATCAGAACCAGATCCTAAAGGACCAATATGATCACCGTTATGTTTGATATAGTGTTCCAACAAAGAACCACCTTCTTCTCCTGGGTATGTGACTTTGCTTGCAGCCTTCTTAAGAAGATTATATAAGGATGGAGAACCCTTTAAGTCAAGGACTGATCCGGAAACAGATACATCAACGTTTAAGTAAGCAACCACATTCTTGGATAACCACTTGGAAGCATATTCGCCGTATTCAGTAGAACCCAATAAACCATATTCTTCACCATCCCAACTTTGGAGAACAATTGTTCTCTTGAACTTATATCCTTGTTTCTTCAATTCACCAAGAGCTCTGGCAATTTCAAGCAAACTAGCAGAACCAGAATTAGGATCACCTGCACCACCTTTAATCCAGGCATCTCTGTGGTTACCGATAAGAATCACTTCATCTTTAATTTCTCCTTCGATTTCTCCGTAAACGTTAGTCAAAGTAGAGATGTTATAGAATTGGTCATTGTACAAGTTTAACTCGTATTTCTTATTAGGTCCAGTATAGTAGTCAAATCCTTCCAACTCACCAATCCAATCTTTCTCGGTAAGCTTAACACCGTGACCATTCAACTCAGCTAAGATTGGAGTAACTTCTCTGTAACTGATTGGTAACACAGGAATCTTACCAATAGAACTGTGAGGATCTTGACGTTCACATCCAGGTTTAGAAGCATAACCTGGAGTAGTTGGATCACCAGGAGCAGCCCCAACACCACCCAAAAATTGAACACTTCCTCTTTGGACAGAACTTTCATGTCTAGCTGGACCCTCTGGGTATTGCTTGTATCCATTTGCTGGAGTGATACCTCCATCATTACCTGGGTCTGAATAGATCAATACCCCAGCTGCACCATTGTCTTGGGCAAATTTGACTTTCAAACCTCTGAAAATCTTACCGTATCTTACAACAACAATTTTATCGGTAACATCTACCCCCCAGGCTTTCAATTGCTCGAAATCTTCAATTCTTCCGTAGTTAGCGTAGACATATTCAGCAGTCACATTACCATTTGCGGCATATCCCAAGAAGGTAGGAATTAAATCATCACCATCAGTCGTAGGATCTTCATCAAGAACATCCTCTTTCAATGGAGCATTGTACACCACTTCACCATTTTTCAATAAATTCAAATCTTGCTCATGAGGATAACTAACCAAAATGTCATAATCATCTACACTAGCTTTAAAGCCAAATTCCTCAAACTTCTCCTTAGTGAAATTGACCAAACCATAGTTAGTACCGGCCAAATGTGGTTCGGCAGTATAAATCTTAGACCAATTGGATGCCAAGTTGGTCTCTAAAGCCTTAAGGAAAACCTTTTCATAGTCAATGTCTTCGTTAATGAATTGACCCTCATAACGATTATTAACAAAGTATTGCAAACAAGCAATAAAAACTACAGCATACAAGATATGGACCCATTTGTACACCCGTTGTCTTGGTGCCTTCTCTTGTCTGTCAACTGGCAAGCCAGAGAAATTCTTCTCGTCAATCATGCCAAACAATTGTATTAGAACGAAGAACGGGAGGAAAACTTAATGTATTTATCAGGCTGTGGCATGGGGAGTGGACGGGATAAATGCGCAACAGTAATGGCAGTCATATGCGAACTGATAACCACAGTTAAATAACCGCTTCTACCATTTAAGTTCTACTTCATATATAAATTGTTGTAGCTTATGAATGAGCGTATATTGTGGTGTCTTAGCTATACATAATCGTTGCAAAATCTCGAACAATCCACTGACTGCTTGAAGTGTTTTAGAGTTTAGTCTTGCGACATTTAATCGCGACATCCATCTATCAAGATAGTCAGAGATTGCCGCGAATCGTACGGCAGCATTTATCCAGTGATTTTACATCATTGTTTTATCCATTCTACAAATCTCTACTTTCGTCGTGTGAACGTTACATATAAAGTCGTGCACCACCCCCTATTCAGATAACCAGTGTCTATATAAGGGCTAACAACGCCAAAGCCACTGCAGGGTACCCGTAGTGGACCCCATCGACTCCATTTCCAGAGGATGACTCTGACGTATACCACGGCAATGTGGTACTAGCTGCTTTCTCTGCATCTTCCAAGTTTCCACTATAATCTCCTGGATAGGCGTAGTCTCCGTTGTACACTTCACCAGGACGAATTGCGTCAGTGGAGGTGACAATGGTTTTAGACGAAGTGATGGTCCAAGTACTGGATTCATCAGACGTTACCAGCTCTGTGATATTGATGGAAATCAAGGGATAGAAAGTTCTTTGGACTGAAACTGTGGTTGTGAAGCTTGAACCGTAAATAACCACCGATTTGTATTCAGCAGTATCACTGCTTTCACTGCTTGCAGCTAAAGTTCCTGAAACCAATAAACCTAAGTATGCTAATTTTGAGCCAGGGAAAATCATTATCATCTGGAATTATTGCGTAAATCCTCTACTTTTATATTCCCACTTCGATACGGCTCTCGTGTGACTCGATTTAAAATTACGAAACTCATACAGGACATTAAAAATAGTTTCTTATAACCCCGGTCTTGCTTTTTTTGGTTAAAAATTGGGATTTTTGACCCGTTTTATTTTCCATATCCTCTTTAGGCTCTGTTCTAGTATTTCGTCTTATTTTTCGTCTATTCTTCCGTGTTCTTGTGCCCCAATTAAACCATTTTCAATATCCTGCTTGAAAATATTTTTTAGAAATATTTTATTGTTTTTTAGTTTCGCAGTTTTCATTGGAGCCTATCGAAAATTTAAGAGGCAGCTTTACCCTGATTGAGTTCGGCAGTAAACCGTTACGAAATAGGCTTTAATTGCATGTTCCTTGGAGAGTCAATGGATTCGCTGCTGATATGCTCCCCATGAAAATTTGACGTTTCAAAAATCTCTGCTTTCATTTGATAATTCCCTTGAAGAGATTTGCACGCAAGCCCTGTGCAAGCGAATCAAAGCCACCTGCGAATTCTGGAGGATAAACCTCGAAATATGGGAAATTGATATTCAGTAAAGATGTCATTATCAGACATACATTGTACCAGTAGACAAACAGAGAATGAAACTGAAACGTAAGGAATAATTCAGCATTTAAGTTATTTATGTATGCATTCACTGTGATGAAGTTTTGCGAAAAATCCACCACAAAATAGGACTTCGTGGCCAAGCTGGTTAAGGCGTGAGACTGTTAATCTCAAGATCGTGAGTTCGATCCTCACCGAGGTCGCTTCTTTTTTTGCCATTTTTAACCTCCATTTCAATGTTGGATGTTGTGTCCTTCTAATTTTTTGTAGTAAATGGGCAACAATATTTATGATGCATGCTTATATTAATATTATGCTAGTGAAAGTATTTGAAAATTTTAGATTTCTTTTTTTTAGAAGAATCTTGGGAAATTACGTCTTTGCTAGCCGAGGGACTCATGTCAGGCTTGATTGATTGGGCTTCTTTCTGGAGCATCTTATTCAAGTCCTTGGTCGTTTTTGACTTATCGAGTTGGAGGTCTCGGTATCGAGATTCAGTCCCTCTATCGTGTCTTGACTTTGAAGTATGTATGTGATTAGATATTTGCGTGGTAGAAGGGCTCTTCAGTGGTGGTGATTTTAAGTATAAAGAGTCTCGTCTTAAGTCTTTGAATTTGAAAGAGATCTCCTGAGATTTAAGCTTCAATTCTTGAATCTTCTGGATTGAATCTGATTTATGCATATTGGTTTTATTCGGGGCTGGGGTTGGGGGACCTGCGTTCAAGACATCTTTCATGCTCAAATACAGTATATCAACTTCACTAGTTTCAGGCTCACTATCAGTGCCATCTTTACTTGAGCCCGTAGCCTCTGGTTTCTTGGGTTGAACTAAAGTACTCAAACGGGCACTCTTCCGTTTCCCTTGCATGGAGGCCAACTTGTTCTTAAGTTCACTGATTGTATTCTCGTGGTTTATTATATGTAAGCTCTTTTCAGTGTTGGCCTTCCTCTCCAAATGCAAATCGTTTTCAAGAAGTGCAATCTTTTCCAAGAGTTCCATATTGAACTGATTCACACTTTCTAATTTGATATTTGTAACTCTATCATTGCTTTCCATACTATCATTCATTATCTCTGTTTCTACTAGTTTCTGTTTAGTTGTTCGGAGTTCACTTTCATATTTTTGTTTTTCTTGATTATGCTGATCGGTTAGTTGATTCAACTCGGTTCTCAATGTCTTGACTTTCATGTTCAAGTCCTTAATAGTGGCAGACTTGATCTTGTCTTGCTTCATCAAGGAGTCGTTGTTCATCTCAAGAGACTGTAGCTCTTCTTCTAGTGCTTTTTCTAGTTCTTTGCTTGATTCTTGGAATTCAATCAATTCATCTTCAAGCTCCATTACTCTCTGAACAATTTCGTCTTTGGACCAGTGGTATAGCTGATCTTTCACACCCCTCTTGGGAGTAGTAGGAATCCCCATAGAGTTACTTATACTTCCATTCATACTAGCAATGGTGCTATGCATGCTAGCAGTCTCTGATTTCATCATCGTATTTATTTATCGCGAGGAACTCACAAAACCAAAACACCACGACTGAATGTGTCGTCATACGGGAGAATAAGTTAGGGCTAAAGTTTAATGTTCCATTACATGTAACTATACAGATAATAAATATTTATTTTCCTCTTATAGGCATTTGCTTATCATCCTTGGCCTTTATCTGTTAAGTGACGCTTAGAAGTCGCTAATGTTGCAGCCATTATCTCAATATTTTCATCCTATTTCCGCAGCATCCTGGAAATTGATTTCACTGTAATATGAGTAAAACAGCAGAAGAATGGGCCAAGGCCTTGAAAATGAATAAACACCCAGAAGGTGGTTATTATGCTGAAACAGAGAGGTCTTCGCATATCATCAAGTCCAATGCTGGAAATGACGTGCCATTGTACACCAGTATTTATTTCATTCTTGAAGACACCAACCCATCTAATTTCCATAGAATTGCCTCAGACGAAATCTGGTACTACCACGATGGACAACCATTGACTGTCCATTGTATTTTCCCTGACGGAGAATATAGGGCCACTAAATTAGGTAAGAATCCAGAAAACGGTGAAGTTTTGCAATACACTGTTCCTAAAGGTGTGATATTTGGTTCAAGCGTTGACCAAGGTTTTGCATTGGTTGGTTGCATGGTTTCTCCGGGTTTTATTTTTGAAGAATTCGAATTGTTCAAGTATCAAGAATTGGTTGAAAAGTATCCACAGCACAAAGAAATCATCAGGAAATTAACTGCTCAATAATCATAATCCCATCAGTATTATTATTATCTATACAAATATAAACATCGCTGATTTATGACAGATCTATACCCGTCTTGCGTTGGAGTCAGAAGATTCTGACGTTGGAGTCATTTCCAAGTCTTCTAAATCGATTTCTTCTTCATCACTCATCGCCATAATAGACCTCGATCTTTCTCTTCTAATTTGTCTATCAGCTGCCAAAGTTTGAGCAAATTTGGATCTACGTCTAATCTCGGGTCCTTTCCAATAGAAAACGTAGATTGGAATGGCGACTATAATAGCAACAAATCCCAAGAATGTACTAGCCCATTGATAAGGATGCTTCCGATCCATCTTTTGATACATTGGTCCGGCAAACATAGCTGATATACCTGCCAAAAAGTCTCTTGAGAAACCATTACCACCGGTTGCAGATGCAGAATATGGACCATATGCTGCAACCATGTAATCAATGGTGGACATATAAATGGAGAAGTTGGCAATGGCGATCAAAGTCAAGAAAATAACTGGAGCTATCCATGGAGTGTGACTTGGTCCATAGGAAGTCCAAGCAAACCCAAATAAACCAATAGGTTCCAAAGGTGCAAGAAACAAAAGAAGTAACATTCTTCTTTCTGCATACCTGGCAGCTTCACCTTCGTTTTTCAAAATGCTAAGTTGTCTTGCTATATCTGGTAAATGAATGAAGTAAGCAATAAAGTATCCCACAATAATGGCACAGAATACCAAACCTTTCGTGATTGTGGTGAACCCCCATTGGTCAAACACTAAAGGAACTGACTCCATACAGATGAAAATCAAAGCATCAGAAAACCCAGATAATAAAGACAAGAACAAAACGATTGGCTCTTTAACGAACATTTCAAAAGGTCTTCTCCAGATGGTCAAAATTTCCTTCATATCAAGACCTGCTTTAAAAGTACTAGGTCCATAAATGTTTTCATCCTCTCCAGATTTTCTTCTTCTGGTAGCTTCTCTATCAATCAATATACTTGATCTTGTTTCTGGAACAAAGAAAAAGTGGACGGCTTGAACGACACCACCGATAATTAATTGAATCCAAAAATTCCAAGCTAAATCTAATCTTTTGGCAATGATACCACCGAAGATAGGACCTATAGAAGAACCTCCAACAGAAGATAAAACCACATAAGCCACAGAAAATCCTTGGTCGTTAGGTTCCCACATATCTGCACACATTCCTAATGTAACCGAACCTCCTGCAGAAGATAAACCTCCTAAACCTCTAGCAACGATCAATCCCCCAATATTTGGAGATAATGCAGCTGGAATTTGCCAGATATTGACAAAGAATAATGATAATTGCATAATAGGCCATCTTCCGTACTCTTCAGACCAAGGAGCCCACAACTCACAACCAAATGCATATGCGACCAAAAATATCATCTGACCGCATCTTGCAGCCGCTTCACTGACATGATATTTTTCCATAACTTGGTCTACTGAGGAAGGATACACACTAGAGTTATAATTCATACTCAACTGTACCAAGAAAACCACAGACAAGATAGTCCATTTCTTAAAAAATGGAAAAGAAAACCCAAGTTTGTCATAACATTCCTCTTCCTGAAGTTCTCTTCTTCCATCAGGTTGAGTGATACCAATAATCCTCTTGGTCTTCCTCTTTACTGGCTTTGGCCTTGTTGGAAGAGCGTCGGACCCTGAGGCTTCGACTTTATCACGTTCATCGTGATCCCAACTGGTCTTTTCTCTGCCTTGATCAGGTATGCTACTTAATGTCGGATTAGAAGACATGTCTAAGTTAATTTGTTACCTTAAAAAAAGGATATTTCAATCTATATATACTTGGGCGTTTGCTTCCGGTACAATAACATCAATTTAAGAGAGCAAACTGAAAAAAAATTATATCTAGGTTGAAACTTATTATGATTGCTGTTAAAAAAAAAAAAGGTATCCATAACCCGTAACCAACCTAATTCGGGGCGTCAACAAATGGTGTGATCAAGATAAATCTAAAAGATTTTACAAAGGAGCTTATGCTATGGTTACTAACCATATCCATGGCACTTAATATGTTTCCGGAGAAACAGGCCATCAATCATCCAAAACGGAAGAACGCAACAAATCTGAGACAAAAAAAAATGTCTTGCCCTTCCAAATTTTCCGAGACAGGTAATTGCTAATGCTGCGTCATGACTGACATTCTATGTCACAGATCTTTAACTGTCCACCAGGAACATCAACTTGATAGTTTGGATCTGCACTTTTGATGCCCCACTTTGATCCCCATTTTAAGCCCTCTAGCCGGAGTTCTGTTAAACAAGGGCTCAGGTAAACATTTCGTCATAATCCTTAAGAGAAAGCACAAGTTTTCCCGAACAAATGTGCGATAGGCTATCAAGCATTTCGATGCAACGTAGCACCGGGAGTTCGAACAAATTCGGTCACATATTCGGATCACTCGCTTTTAAAAATATGGCGTCTCCGGGATGTAATCGGTAAAGACTGAAAGATTGGCTGTGTCAATAGCTCAACAATAGTTTTGAGGAGTCTACAAATAGCCTATTTTCCGGGTTTTCTGTCTCTATTTGCTGTAACTTTAAAAACCTTTTCTCGAAGGAGATGCTGCCGCCTCAAATGTATCTATTTAAGGTTGCCCGATGTACATGACTCTGGTCGTAGAAGAATCTTCGCCCTACTTTCTGTGTTCCCTCTTCGTTCTAATGCAGAAGTTTGCGCATGGTTTACAGACAAATTGATTCTTGTGCATGTTTGATGCTATGTGATCACTGGACGAATGAAGTCTTTTCGGATTTGCTTCCCCGTGGGCAAGTGGCTTTGAGTTTCTCCGCAATGAACGTTATGTTCCCAAGCTAAATCGCACCTTCTCAAATAAAATTGTTGCAAATTTCAAGGAAATTAATTGCCTATTTCGTTTAGCAGCGAAGTATGAGGATATGACTTTTTGTTCTTCAAACCTTTCATATATGGCCCTTCTTTTAGCCTTAGCACATACTTGTAGATATCTTTCAAAGTTAAAGGAGCTTCAAATATACGAGGCAAAGATTATTAGGTCCGCTCTTCGTAAACCTTAATTTTGAGACTTTCGCTCCCCTTGTAATGTCTAATTCTTTCTTTAGCAAGTGACTTTGATAAGATAAGGCTATTCAAAGATGTTTCACTTACATATTCACTTACATCGAAAGCTCCCATTTCTTAACATAACCTACCTTACAGAAAAGGAAACGGAAAAATTCGAGGATAACAAGGTCAAGTACAAGGGGACTGAAATGTACAAGTTTACCGAATGCAAAGTGTGTCAACAGCCCATTAAAAACAAGATTGATTGGTTAAAAAGATAAAGTTTCTTTATTTAGAAGGTCCTGGTTTACCAACCTTTTGATCAATTGAAAGGAGCGTTCTAGAGAAGACACGGAACAGTATAATGTTTTCTATAGGAGCACATCTTATGACAATAAGTTTGCCGCTTCTTCTAAAACATGTGCTTGACATGACCCGTGTGAAGTTTCTCATTACTTAGTGTGTGAGCATCTTCTGGTACTGATTTTTATTCGGTAACTTTCAATGGCTCAGTAATAAAATATAGTGGTATTGGAAACAAGGCGCAAGGTCCTGCTTTTTCACAGAACTTTCAAAAATTGCATCTTGCATTCAATATGATACACTTAATTTAATATTTATAACCCAGTTTGATCCGATATACTCTGGATTAATTAAAAGGGGCGTATTTAAATAGTAATATAATGAATTAAGTAGCTCAACTCCAGGATGTATTTTTGCAACCGAACCTGAGGTGCGCACCAAGTGAAAATTTTTAAATTACCCTGACATACCATCAACTAAATTACCCTGCCTGAGAGAGAAGCGGGTAACACCTTCATTGACTGCAAAAAAAAATCCATGAATAATCAGCTGGAAATAGGAGGGGCCCAAGCTTTGTTGCAATTGGGCTCCAAAAGCAAGAAATCCAAATCCAAAGGATCCAAAAAACAGGCAGCTCGATCTTACGATGACGAAACTCATGAACAAAACCAAGAAGTTGTAGATGATGATATTGATTCCAAAGCGACAAACCAACAAATCAATGATGCTGTAGAGGCTGCTGTTATGAGATATGTCGGTGGAAATTTGGATGGTGATGATAAAAGGTCTAAGAAACGATCCAATCCTGACGAAATAATGTCTAACATGGGGGATTTCCAACACTGGACAGGATTTTTAGATGAGGGAATCCATGACAATCAACATGATCACCTGCATGAGGACTTTGATTACACCTCAAACACAAAGACTGCTTCAAAGAAAAAGAAAAGAAGAACTTTATCCAGTGGGAACGAAGTGGACCCCGAACTAACTGAGTTGGACTCAACTTCTGAGCACGATCAGTTGGTAAGAGCTGCAATTCTAGAAACTAGGGAGTTGGCTAAACAATTGGGAACTACATATAATAGCTTGAATAGCCTTCCTGCTCATCAAGCCCAGCAAGTGCTTGCAGCTTTGCAAAATAATAATGGTGGTGATTCTATTGCGCATATCAACCATTTGGCCCAGTTTGGTAAAGAACTTGCCAATGGAGGTAGGGGCCCGTTTAAGAATTTTGACTATAAAACAGTAGAATCTGCTACAGATTCAGAGTCACAGCAAGCTTCTTTGCAAGAACCTGAATTGGAAGAGGTGAAAGACTTTTCCCATATACAGACTTTGGATCAGCTATCCGATGAAGCTCAGAAGATGGCACTCGACTGGTTCAAAGACCAATCTGAGTCTAAAGGTCCTCGTGCTTTTTCTAAAGAAGAACAAAGAGCTGTTGATTATTTCATTGATGGATATGGTTATCTTTTCAAGATGGACCGTAAAGGAGTTTGTAACCGGATTTGGACTACCGAACGGAAAAAGGATAATTTCTGGGAAAGCCTCACAAGGGTCCTCCCGTATAGGTCTAGAGCTTCCGTCTACAAGCATGTGAGAAGATTGTATCATATTTTCGATGTAAGAGGCAAATGGACACCTGAAGACGATGAGAAGTTACGTAAATTGGCATCTACAAGACAAGGAAACTGGAAAGAAATAGGAAGCATTATGGGAAGAATGCCAGAAGATTGTAGAGACAGATGGAGAAATTATATCAAATGTGGTGAGAATCGTATCCAGAGTAAATGGTCTTCTGAAGAGGAGGAGAAATTGAAACAGGTTGTTACAGAAATGCTTACCAAGCTGAAAATGAATACCATTAATTGGACGTTGGTGTCGGAGGCCATGAATGGTACTCGATCCAGAATTCAATGTAGATATAAGTGGAATAAGCTAGTTAAAAGAGAATCTCTTGCTAGAGTTGAATTTATGGATTTGGAAACCAAGTTATGGCTATTTGAGAAAATAAAGCTTCTTAATTACCAGACATTTAAAGATGTGGATTGGAATTTACTTTCCAAACTTTCTGGAGAAGAATTGAAGTCTCTGACCAAATGGCTCCCTTCGGATTTTGAATTCGGTTTTGAGAAATTGAAGACTGTAATAAAAGATTTTAAAGTATACACATTCCCTCAATTAATTGACCACTTAATTGAAGACAGTTTGACTAAAAAGTCAAAAGACATGGATTCAGGACACATTCAGACGCAAGTAAATGACCATTCAGACCAGGATCGGTATATGTGGAGATAATTGTATTTTAATGTATAGTATATTCAATATATTTTTTTCATGGCATTCGCGACCAGAACAAATCTACTAAATAATAACACCAGTGTCACACTATGATTAACTATGATGATGGGGAAGGTGCCCTTCTATCATTTTATGGTATGAATACACTTAACCCCCGGAGCTTGGAAGAGTTGAATATTGACCAAGATGATCCTATCGACATCGACAATCTCGAAGATTTAAATGTAGAGGAAAAGTTTGATCTCTTGAACAAGCTTGTCAAATACGATCACGATTCAGACAAACCACAACAATATTTCGAAGACGACCTAGAAGATCCTTTGAGAGGAAGAGGTACAAATGTTATAAAGGACTTGATTCAAAACCAAGTTGTATCTTCTAAGAATGATCCGTCCATAAATGAATACTTGATTTCTTCAAGGCAATTTAACAGTCAAAAATTTTTAACTACAGTGCACAAAAACAGTTCCATCGATGAATTGACCGACTATTTAAGATTCTTGGAGCATACAATTCAAGGTCAACAGGATGAATTGAAACAGACTATAGATGACAATTATATTAATTTCGTCAATTGCAAGAGCTCAATCGATGAAATTTTAAATCAATTCAAGAGCCTGAAGACCAAGGCTCAGCAAGAGATCGCAAAGATCCGTATATACAATCCTAAGGATAGGGAAAGACTCAAGAACAGTGGTGCTAATAATAAATTCTTGATTAATGAATTAGAAGAATCAGTTAAAAACTTGACCTTATTGACAAATAGCTTAATACGGCCGATAGAAGAGAATAAGGCGAAAGAGCAAAAGATAGCTAAATTGGTTGAGTTTATTAAGAAAAATGAGTTCTTGTTCAACCTCCCATCGAAATTGATACAAAACGTCAAAACATCGAATCATGATGAGATAGTTGACGATCTCCAAAAGTATACCAGGTTGAAGCAAAGGATAATTGAAGAGGAAAATGATAAGATCAAATACATTTCTTCTGTATCAGTTGACGATTCGAAGAAACATTCCATTATTCAAGATCATCAGAGCACAAATACTTTACTTGCCAAAGTCTTTAATGAAGTGGATACAATCGTTGAACAATACCGAAAATCGACTTATAACGAGTTGTTATCTTTTGATCATGAAGTTTCAACCACTAGGTTTAATAGATCAAATAACACCAAGTTCTTATCTTTGGTTGATAAGATTGATCAGCTCAATGGTGACGTGAACCAACTGGAATCACCAATAAATACTTTCTTGAGATCACAATTGAAGAAATCAAACAAGGATTTGAATTACCAATTTTCTAAGTTTGAAGATAGATTCTCTAGTCTGCAAAGGAAACTTATGGACTATATTCAAAGCTTGAATGATCACAGAGAAAATGGGTCATATGTGAAATATATTGCGGATAAGTACAAAAACTTAGAAGAATACTTTAGGGCATCTTCTACCAGCAAGTCTCCAAATTTTGAAGAAAAGGAACTGATTACATTGGAGATATTCAACAGTAGTGATAATTTGGATTTATCTTTGATTAATGAAACTTGGTTAGTATTTTTGAATTTCATCAACTACTTGTCAGACATCTATTTGAAAAACATAGATAAGTTTGTTAACAGTTACAATTTCTATGTGAACAATAATAAAAGTATTGATGCAAAGGGTGATATCAGAAATGAATTTATCAATTTCATCACAGAGATTTCTGATAAGCTCTATAAGATTTTTACAAATCACCAAGATACGACAAATCAACTAGAAAGCTCCCCAAAAAACTACTCGAATATTCTACCCTATTATACTAACTCATTATCTACTATATTTTACATCAGTAAAATAAGTGATAGGATCAATGTGATTTTGACTAACTTTGGTAAAAATATAACTGAAATCGGAAACTTGGGCAAGAGCAATGAAACAAACAAAATGGTCAAAAACTTGAGAAGTATATCAAATTCTATCAATCAAATAATTCTTGAAGCTACATGTGCAGTTTGGGTTAATGATTGCTCTCAATTTTATGATTTGGAGAATTGGGAGGTGGATGAAAAAATGATACATTTTGATGCCTCAAGCAGTAATATTCATGATTATGCCTATGATGATGAAGCTGGAACCAATACGAAACTCATTAATATTATTGAATTTTACACCATTTTTGTCTTGAGAAAGATCAAGAGCTTAATGTTTATTACGAATCTTAACACGGAAAGCTCTGATTATGTTAGGATTGTGACAACACATCCAAATAAAAAGATGCTTGTCAGTATCGAAATTCAATTTATGAGATGTTTGAGTATATTGGCTGACTCCGTCATGAAAAAGTACAATCTTGAAACACAGAACTTATACACAAATCCAAAGGTCGACGAAACTTTCAAAGTTTTGACAATGAACAACTTCGATAAAATTTCAAGATTAGTATACCCTAACTTGATCAAGAACTATGACGTAAAATTTGACAAGGACTTATCAGGTCAAAACCTCAAATTATTCAGTGATATTGAGAAGGCTGGATTGACTATTTTAGATGATATTCTCTCTAAGGAAAAGCATACTTTGGATGAAAGTTTGACTAAGTTCTTCAATAGTTTGAAAAATAAAACAAGAGGTGTTGAACAGAAAACAGAAATCCAAATCCACAACTTTATCTATGAAGTTTTGATCCATTTTGTGAAGCTAGTGCATAATATTAAACCAATTACCAATAAGGAAATATTCACGAAGATCATTAATGAGCTACAGACCTTTTTCTTAAAGGGATTCCTTGACAGTTTCAGAGAAATGGAGAGTACAGTTCAGGACTACGAGAAGTTATTAGTCAGTCTTAAACTTGATATCAACTTTTTCATTGAAATTTTCGAACCTTCAAAGTCAATGAAATTAAACGAATATAACTTCAACATAGCTGAAATCACTTTGAACTCCATCCAAGAAAAAGAAACCAAAAAGCTTATAAGCGATAAAGAGTTTGACAAGACTTTAATAAAGGCTTTGAAAGATAGTGCCAGTCAATTTGACTGTTTAGGTAGATGATAGATAATTATTAAATGCCCTTTATATTAAATACAAAAACAAAATTCCCAATAGCTCGACTCGATACCTCCCTAAATATCCTTATAATAATAAAAGCTAATAATTGAATGTTAGAAATGTGATGATGAATCAAGACAATATGATGTGTGTGTGTGTGTTGTATGTCTTGATTCAAATCACAGTATTTTATATACAAGTCAGAACTTAGTTAGATGGAACCTTTTCGGTCTTATCTTGAGAAGACTCGGATTCATCTTCATCTAACTTTTTATTCTTGACTCTTTCAAACAATTCATCTTGTTGTTCCTTGGTCAATTCATGTTTCTTCTTACCCTTAATGTGGTACATTGGGTTCAATTTGTTCATGGTCAAGTTCTTGGTGAATGGTAAGTGGCCAGTCTTTTCTTGGAATAACATCAAAAGAAGAACAAGAATAAGTACTAACCAGTAGATATTGTAACCAATGACAGAACCGTAAGTAGCAGAGTTTTGCCATCCTAACAAAGCGTTGAAAACATCCCAACCATTGTCAATTTCTGGGTTACAACAGTTAACATGCCAAACAGATTTGGTAATATCATAAGTACCTGGACCAGAACCATTTTCAGAAGCATCACCACCAGTGGCCTTGTTGTAAGTGTTAGTCTCAAAGTACCAAATACCTCTTGAGAACAAACCAGCAGCAATTAAGTATAAAATACAGGTAGAAAAGATCAAGAAAATTTGTAAAGAAATGGTAGAACCAAAGTAGTACAAAAGAACACCAACCACAATACCTGCAATTAAACCAATGATAACTGGAAGTGGGAAAGACTTAGCTGGACTGTCTAACCCAACACCACCGACGAAAACGACGGCTTCTAAACCTTCTCTCAAACAAGTAATGAAAGGTAAAATGAACATAGCATATTTCTTAGAATAGTATCCAATACTCCATTTAGAAGTACCCTTTGGCTTTTCCAAGATAGCTTGAGCAATCTTTACTCTCCACTTTTCCTTCATCTTGTTGATTCTCAACATAGCAACACCCATTAAAGAGATAATAACCGTGGCAATCATACAGAAAACACCTTCCCAAATATCTTCAGAATTGGACCAAATATCCTTACCTAAAGAGTAGAAAGCACCAATAAAACCTGCACCAATAATCAAACAAACCAAAACTCCAAGAATGGCACCAAGCCAAACTTGTCTGACCAATCTTTTATAGGTGACTGGATCATCAGCTGAACCACCTAAACCTTGTTTCAAGAATGCCAATAAAACAGACACCACAACCACTGCTTCTAAGGATTCACGAAAAACGATAAAGAATATCTGGACATTAAATACGTTATTCGCCATTATTCTAATTAAATTAAAGACTTACAAAGAAGCTTTACGTATTATAAGGAAATGTTAGGAAAATAAAGGGTAAAGAGAGATTTTGTTTGGGGGGTATACGGCCCTTTTATATTACGGAGATTTAATTTTTTACCCAATGACATTTCCCTAAACCAGAAAAAATTTTTTTATCAGATAGAATCAATTATGCGAGCTCGTAACCGAATATTTTTCGGCATACACTGGTTTTATTACTGCCTTGTATTAACTTACGCTAAAACATACATTAGAAACCATAGAAATGATGATTACTGCTTCTCTCTACTGTTCATATACTGTAGGCTTTTTTTCTGCAGCACTTTCGAGTAAACCAACAAATACATATATGTTCCGTTGGCTCACCCCGTAAATTTTTAAATTAAACATGGCGACATATTTCCTCTGAAATTTTTCCTATTTTTTGCACAGAGCCGTGTGTACATAAAACATCCAATGGCGCTCTAACGCTCGGATATATAAATTTTGTATGCAAGCCTTGGGTACTCAGTCCCAAGAGCATATTAAAGGCCAGTAAATATTTTGACACATTTTTGACAGAATACTCCAGTGCTTGGCACTCGTAAATATAAGTCACTTCATTGGGGTACAATATGGATTTCATGAGTGTATCAAAGAATATATCTGCCATACAGCCGAATTCACCAGGACCAATAATACATCGGTTGAACAAGGGTTATTTTACAAGGCGGACTGTGTAAACCTTAGTTGAAGATTGGCGGAATAAGAAAAGACGTTCGTACCAGAAACGGGGGTGCGTGAACCGGTAATATCTGGTGATTCCCGGACTGAAGCCGATGAATGCGACGTGTGCGGCAAAATATATTGTATAGGCATGTTTGGTTCGAGAACTGTGGTGGTTGTGTTAAAATGTCAGGTTTCTTTTGATTCAAACTTCTTTCTTTGACACTCTTGAAGTATGGATAACTGCCAATTATTCAATATTCGTTTTGTGCAATGGCACTGGGTGTATAAAATTTTTTGAGTAACGGAACTAGTTGGTTTGTGGCTGGGAAGAAGAGATGAGAACAAAAATCTGAATTCATCAGAATAGAACAGAGTGGTGAGTATATGCCGCTAACCAAAGTTGTTGTAAATTTTCTAGAGATTATAAAGACTGGCTCAAAAATGTGCTTGAAATATTTTAGGTTTAATTTCCAATTTCGCCTGGTTACTCGACCTACAATGTGACCTGACCTGTAGGGAGTAGCCACACAGCTGCTTTAACTACCTGTAGTGCGCATTTTAGCCATGGCTACTTGTAGTGCACTTTTCGACTAGCTAGTATGCGTGCACCTGTTACACCGTTTCGTTTCTTTGAATATCAGCATTAAAATAAGTCGAAAGTAAGTATAGGAAGAACAATCAACCTAAAACACGTTGATTTGTTCTACCGTGTTCTCAAGGATTTTTTTAAGATTTTTTTTCCCTTTGTTGTATTTATGCAATTTTTTGGATTTAGGTGTAGTTCATGAAAATCGCAAATTTAACGAATTATAATGAACCAGCTTTGGGCTCTACGAGGACATTTGAATCCCATTACTACTATCCAACAATATGGTGATAAATTGATTTCTACTGATGACCATGGCTGGATTATAATTTGGAATATCTTATCAAGGAGTATACTCCATTGTTGGAAGGGACATGATAAGACGATTTTAACTGCAATAGTCTTGGATGCTCATCACTTTCTCACCCATTCAAAAGATAGCGAGATAAAGATATGGAACATCAACGATGAATCGGTTGAACACCTTTGTAATAGAGTTCCAGATGTCAAATACAATGAAGTTACATATTTAAAGGACAATACGTCTGAACTAGTGAGGATGTTTCCTCTTCCCAAGTTTGATTCAATACCAGTGAATTCGTTGAACTTTTGTAATATCGATTTCCATCAAGGTTTGCTAATAACTCCTGCAACAACGGAGTCGGAAAATTTTGACATTTATCAGATAGATCACCACGAATTCGATATCTCGAGGTTAGTCCGTAACTGCAGCCCGTTCGACCTTTATAAGAAGCATACTGGGTATATAGAGGAAGTCAATTCTGGCAAAAGAGATGGATTCGGAATCATGATGAATATCAGATTTGTCGACCATAATACATTTTTCATTGGTTTTGAATCAGGTCATTTGCTTGGATTCAGCATAGAACTCCAAGGTCCAATAGAAACCGTTACCAACAAACAAAAGTCTATAATCAACAGAGACCCAAAAATTTCAATGATCTATTATAACAGTTTCCATGTCCCTAATCCAATTCTTTCAATGGAAGTTTTCAATAGTAAATTGATAGTAGGTTCAACAAGCAAAAGGATAACTGTTCACGACATCAACACCAAGAAAGTCATCGACGAGGATGCACAACAGATCAATGTGAAAATTAGTGGGATTCAATCTATTCAGGCGATGAATCAGCTGATTGTGATTGGATTTTGGAACGGTGCTATTAAGATATTTGATGAGCAATTCACATTACTTCAAAAGCATGTTATAGAATTACCAAGACTCAACCTTCTTACGACAAATAAGCACCAACACGAAGAGACCATAGAAAAGAATCAAAAGTTGTCGGCTTTAAAGATTATATACCACGAGGCCAATAACATCAAAAACTCCAAATACAAGCAACTTGTTCTCAAGAAAAAGCTTGATAAATATTTAGTATTTGCGGGATACACCAACGGGAAACTCGTGGCATACGAAATAACGTAGGGTTCATTAATTGACTAGCATAATAAGATTACCCTAAGGTAAATATACAGAAGACCTATATAAAATGAACGAATTATGAGCTAATCGATATGTCCTTTTTGTAGCCAGCATTATTATTATTGTTATTTCCGTACATCGATCTTCTTTTATTCTTATGCTTATTCTTTTCGGTATTATGATTGTGGGACGGTGGTGTAGGGGTTCTGGTTCTTTCAAGCTTATTATCTTCGAATTTGGAATATCTCTTTTTCTTATTATTTACATTATTCTTCTTGAGGGTATTTTGCCTTGAAAGCTTTGGTTCTTCTATCAAAGTTGCTTCTTCATCAAATGATGAGTTCAAAACTTCGGTGGATTCTTGTATGAAATCATCCAAGTTTATTTCTTTGATTCCCGAAACAGTACCTTCAAGATTCAGGTCTTCAGTGTCTCCTATCAGTTGATCTTGTTTGTTTAATTCATTAATTTTAAGTTCCAAGTCTGGATGCTTTTCTCTTAACAGAATCAAATTATCCAAATTATCCAGTAAAATAGCCTTGGTATCTTGTCCATGGATTTTGGATACAGTAGCTAATTTAGTTAACAATTCTAAGATCAACTTATTCTTGTTGAAATACAAATTATCCAAAGTCTTTCTCTTATTGGTTAAACCATCTAATAATGTATCAATATCCTTGTCATTACTGTTAAACTTGGACAACAAATTCTCATATTTAGTGACGTATTCCTTCTTGAAGATCTTGAATTCCTCATTGAGCTTCGAAACTTCCGATTCATAATGTTTTTTATACTCTAATTGGCTAGCAGTTAAAGCATCATATGCAATTTTGAACCGTTCACATTCAGCAGTTGAAGATGCACTCAGTTCTTGTAAACTATCATATCTTATTTTGATGTTTTTGTTTGTCATTTTCAAATTTTCATTTGAAGATATCAAGTTATTATATTCCGTCTCTAAATCAAGAATTCTCCTTTCCTTTCTCTTTAGTAATGCATTTATCATATCATTTTCATGTTTGGCGTTGGCTAATTGATCAACAAACAGGTCGTTTTTTTGTGTAACGATTTCAAATTTCTTCTTGTAAGTTGAGTTTGAGAGTTTAACAGTCTCAAGCTCATCCTTTAATTGATCAATCTCCTTATGTAAAGAGTCAATAACCTTGGATGACGTTGGCTTTTTACTCGGACTCTCTTCCATGGTGTATCTGGATACAAATTATCAAATTAAATTAAAAAAAAGATGCCCTTTGATATACGTTGACGAGCCAACAAGTTTTTAAAGAATGTAAACAAAAGCGATCTGGGTGGGACACACACAAAAACACCAACTGCTGAGAGTTTATTGTTAGCTTTAAACTATTTCTTAATTAGTCAATATGTCGTAATATTGAGACTTTTGTCTAGGCCAACTGTGTTATTCATATGCAAACGTATTGATGTCTCTACCACTTACAGTTTCAATTTGGGAGAGCCACTTGAGAAATAAAAATTTTCATTAATATTAAAACTCACTTTCTCACTGTAGACTATGATTTTCGCTTCGTAGAAGACAAGGCACTATCATATTGATAAGGTATACTTCCAAATAGGTTTTAGAGCTTTAGAAACTTTAAGTAATTTTCCCAAAAAAAAAATTCGAAAAAAGAAGAGGTCTCGCCCGGATTCGAACTGGGGTTAGTTGGATCAAAACCAACGGTGATAACCACTACACTACGAAACCATTTCTTGTATTCCTCTAAGTTCAGGAATATCATGCAATGAAAGAACTGGTTATTGGGTGCAAAAAACCTTCTTTCTTGTATTCTGGTTAAATTCTCTACCAATATAAAGCTCTAAAACTTTCCTTATCAGGCTATCAAGTATATTAGCTATATTCCTTTAATCACTTAACCATCTTTCAACGCTCGCTTAGTTTCACAGCTCCTAAGCCTTACAATGATCAATTGTAGTTTGGATTGTTGAACTTTGTTGGCTCCACTGAATGTTCAGAGGAAAACCTGCCCCTTTTATAGACCAATTTCCCCCCTTTTCTTCCCCCCTTTTCCAGCTGTAAACTACTCCCTGGTACACATTCGAGTAAATGTGATGTATCAGATTTCTTATCTGAGAAGTTACACATCTCACAAAAAATTACTCGATTTGGTTCCGAAAGGGTACATCCGAAACATCTTATCGTGGAAATGTGGGCCTTGATCACCTTGTTTTTTCTCCACTGGTCAATTCCAAGACCTTATCATTATCTCTCTCCGTTCAATCCGGTCTCATGATTTATCAGTTTGAAGTTGCTAGCCCGGTAGATCAAAACGCTGACAACATCATCTCAGATAGAGATACATAATACCAAAATCAACTCTTTAACATGCCTATACTTACAGCTGTGAAATCATGTATTTAATATCCTTATTGGACATGTTTTGACGCTGTATTCCGCAAATGTAATGAATTTACACCGTAGAAAGCCCACCAAAATACTTACTTTTTCGCACCCCCCGATACACATTCGTTTACAGATGGATAGCGATACAGTATCGGATATCGATTCGATTGATTGGAGTGTGCTAACACAGAAGGCCCACAGAATTGCAAGTTCAATAGGTTCATGGAAGTATTGCAAAACATTCAAACAAGGAGCTGATACAGATGTGTATAGTAAGTATTTTGGGGAAGACTTCTGGGTTGGTAGAGTGACAGAATTAAATCAAGACTATTATTCTAAATTCGATAAATATTTGATAGGAAAGATTCCAATTGATGTGAGCGAAAACCACACAACTTACGAGAAAAATTATATTCACGATCTTTATGACTATAAACTCAAAGTTCTCGATGACAACATTTACGTGGTTAAAACATTTTATCATCTTCCTTTTCCTTTAACCAGAAGGACTTTTCATAACGTGATATATATCCATAGATCAGATACATATTCAATGGTTATTTCCCTTCCTATTGCTGAAGATATACTAAGTATTGATCCGGGTGTTGTCATGGGAAAGTATATTTCTATTGAATTGATTGAAAAGACTGAAGGAAAGCTAAAATGGTCGATGTGCACCTGTTCCAACCCCAATGGGAGAGTACCCTTTATCCTCACCAAGATGGGACTTCCAAGTGCGATATCAAACGATGTTCCCAGCTTTTTGAACTATTGTGACAAGAATTAAACAGTACCATGTATCATAAAATTGTCGAACCAAAGTTTGACATCGTCATCCAAATTATCGAGGAACTCTAGTTTTGAATAATTCTCGGATATAATAGAAGTATTCGAGTTTGCTTGCAAAGGTCTAGTCCTCTTTTTACTATTAGTTCCATGGTTCATGTTCTTGATAATAATAATGTAGTTATGCTCATGTTTAATGTAATAAAACATCCAATCATTAACTTTATTAGTGCTGAATTTGTGGAAGTACTCTTGAGGGCCCTTCGGCGTGAAAAAGTCTGTTTTCTGGAGGAAGAAAACATCAAGTAGCTGGTCATGGAGGTAGAACATAGCACTTCGAATATTCAAAACAGATTTATCCTTGGCATTTAGAACTTCTTCCTGGCTGATGGGTAATGGTAAGTACGGTAATGATGACTTGATCACGTTAGATTTCTGATCGAAAATGACGAAAAAGAATTTGCTGTCAAGCTGATCTGCTATGGTCGTACCGTTGACACTTTTAGGTAACGACCCAACACTAGATTCCATATTCTCCGAAGCACTTGGTTGCAAGCTGTCTTCAATCTCATTCAAGGTAGGAGTCAAGACATTTGCTTCTAGTTCTTGATAAAACTCCAGAGAGTCCAAATCCACAAGAGACGAATCGTAGACCAAAGAAACAGTGATTCCGTTTCTTCCATATATAATCAACAGATATTCTTGAGTTGTATTACCTTTTTCTGTTTTAGTGTCCAAATAAACCAACTTTCTCTCAATAGCTTCATTTCCTGTACTTTCATTTTTGACCATACCTACGATATATGAGCCTTCGTTCGTTTGATCTTCTTGGTCGTTATCTGATTGTGTGGTTTCTGGTGCCAGACTCAGAAACCTCAAATATGATGGTATTGTCAACCATGAGCTTGGCTCTGAACTCAATCTTAGATTCATCATACTATTCATAGTGAAGTTGATGGGCAGAATCACCAAGTTGTTTGTTAATGCCAAAGGATTTAACATATCTTTGGCATAGTTAGCACTGTCTCTAAAGAAATTTCTTTCAATTTCCTCAACAGCTGCTTGGTCTTCATCTTCGAGTTCCACATCGAAGTTGTCTTTCACAGTTGTGGCTGAAGAGAACAACTGCTTATTACTTAGTTTAGTTAGATCTCCAGTATTAAGCTTTTCATGATAATCGAAGTATTCAAGATATTTATATACATCAATTAAGTCATCCTTCAGAATAACAGAATCATTCAATCTTTCTTCGAACAATGTATCACTATGAATTAGCCCGTACATTTTAGGTAAACTTTTATCAAAGCAACTTATTATGACACCTTTCGGAGCTGATGATCCCTGAGATTTGAATATTTGATCCAATTCAACCTTAAGATTATATCCAATCTCCACAGATGATTTTTTATACACTTTTTTTCCTTTAATATGATTGAAGGAACCAAGAAAGCCCATATAATTCAAACTATTGGGCCATTTAACAGTAGGAGGGAACTTGAAGTTTTCTATGTTATAACTCTCGAGGAAACTGGACCAATGTTCAGTCATAAGATTCTTTAGTATAGTTCGGTTATAATCATTAATGATGTTGGTAAAGCTAGTGTTAAGAAGCGTGAAAAAGTCATAAGACATTTGGAGTAGATCGATCATCTGCTGATTTATAGCTGATTGTTTGATAGAGTTTTCAGGCATGGAAATTGAACATACAATGCGGAATGATTTCTCCAAGGTCTTGACTATAATAGTAGATTTACTAGCCTTAATCACCTTTGCCTGTTGTCCATTATGGCTAAATTCTTCACACAAACCCTCCATAGCTTGTATAAGTCCTATAGTTCGAATTTGCTCTCCTCTGTTTGTTTCTGAGTTATCCCCTTCATTATCATCGGAGATAAAGCATAGCACTTGCTCGATCAATTCTTCATTCAGTTCCCCTTTGCCAGTTATAAAATCAGGATTAAAGATTGTGATATATTTCAATTTGGGAGTCTTACCCTGCTTTGTCTTAAGATAGTCATTCTTGATCTCATTGCTGCCTATCAAAGGTATGCTAGGGACCAATTGGCTCAAATAACTACTCATCAAAACCGGTTTGATGTGATATTTTGTAGTGTCGCATCTTTTCCAAACAAAAAGTTCTAGTTGGTCGTGTAATCATTTATGAAGAATATACAAACTACCTACTCCATAAGTCATTCCAGCCAATAGTTTTTCTAACGGCATTTGAAAATCCCTCATTATACTTAACCCAAATACGCGTAGCGTCAGTATCCACAATATCTTTAGCTTGCTGGATTTGAGTTGACATTCCGTCGTACTGTCCTTTGAAGAATTCCAAACTGCTGGTGACTTTTTGTTTTTTTGGCTTCGTGGAAGACGAGTCAACTTGAAGTTTCCGTTTGTCTACATCTCTAATCATTCCCGCTCTTTCAATTTCGCTTTGTAATAGTGGAAATAACCATCTTCTCTTCAGTTGAATTTGTTTTGTGGATGATTCGATAGGTTGCATCAGATATTCGGTCTTGAAGAGAACTAAGGGATCTATACTAGGGTTGAATTCAAGTGTCACCTGATTTGTGATAGTATCCCTTAATGACTCAAGGGTGATTCCAAAATCTTTAATCAATAGCGATGACTTTTCAAGACAACTTTGATCAAATTCGCTTAAAGACAGTTTCAGTTTCATCGAAAGTGAGTTGGAACTACCACTAGACATCATATCTGGAGATATCAATCTATGCAACATTGGGAGTACAAATAACCCAAATGAGCCATTGCTGTCAAACCCACCACCCAAACTCAAACTCAAAGAGCAGGGTAAATTAGACATGAGTCTTTTGATAACAGACATATTAGATTTCTTTGATTCATTAGATTCAAATTCAATATTCTTGACATCAGGTAATAATGTTTTATTGTATTTGTTGGGATTAATTTCACTGAACAAACTCCAGAATTTCATGGTTACCAAACTGGCATAATCAAGAGAGTCATTTCTTCCGACTCTATCATAAAAATCTAACCAGTCGCTTAATTCACATGGTCTGTTCAACGAATCATCTTGGAAATGGACACTGTCCAAGTATTTGTTGAATCCCGCCTTTACCACTTTATCAAGCGTACTATTGGAGCTAGATGCAGATTTTCCTGCTCCGTTTAATACCACTTCCATTAGTTCGTTGAAATCATCCTCTTTACTTAATTGTGGGTCTCTTTTGAATAGCATCTCTGCCAACCTGAACCATGACAACTGCATATCTTTGCTCAGTTTTCCACCACTCTTATCCAAAATTGGGGTGTCTATCTTCCGTCCGCTAAATTGCAAGTAGTTCACACAAGCTCGAATATCACCTTCACAAATTTCGACAATTTCTCCTATCTCTTGATAATCGAGCTTTAAGTTTTCTTGATCGCTGACCCATTTGACATATTCTTTTACAGACTTAAGAGCTTTACCACCTGTTTTGATTCCAGCATTATTTTTCTGAAATGAGGGCTTCTTGAATGTGACCAATTCGGACAAACTTCTGAGCTTATCCATGGTGAAAGGTCCATATGTTCTAGATGTGGTCGTATACACATCATTAGCTATACAAATAATGGGTCTTGTCAAAAGTTGGTCTTTCTTTTTAGATTTTTTATCGTTATCAAACATATTTGCAGAAGCAGAATTCCTTAAAGCTCTCAAATCCGACTGATGAATCTCATTCAAAACTCTAATAATATCACTTGAATTACCTGCCGTATCTATCTCATCTATGATCAAACAAGTGGGTCTTCCGTTACTGATTAGCTTGTTGCCTTCTCTTTGAATCGCGTTCGAAGTTAAAGCATTCTGTATCTTGAGTCTCAATGAGTTAATAACATTAGTGTGGTTGCTTCCAGTAGTATTATTGCTGCTGTTTGGGAGTGTATTCATACTGTTAGCAGCATTGAGCTCCTCCACTTGATATCCCAATTGCTTAGCTATTATATGTGCTGCAGAAGTCTTTCCAATACCTGGAGGACCAGATATGAGAAGAAACTTCCTCACTGGCCTTCCCAAAGAATCTACACTGTCATCTTCTTCGTCTACCTCTTCTTCAAATACAACACGAGACCATTTCTTGAGCCAATGTGATATTATTCTGTATGGCTTATCATTACCTGCTGAGCATAATTGCACAAATCTCTTTGGTCTATATTTTTCAGTCCACACTGTAGTAGGCTTTTGGATTTGGACTTTGTCTTGTTTGTCAGTTGGTTGTTTGCTCTCTTTAAGAACTTTTCGTTGATTAGCTCTTTGAAAAATGGAGTCCATATCAATTATTGACATATCATCAAACTTGAGATTATCTGCTTCGTACATATTAGTTAGCTTTCTGGTCTTAGGCTTCAATTTGATAGATTTTCCATTCATAAGTTTCACTTCTTTATGGTCATTCAGATCATTAGATCCAAACAAAAGAGAAGAATCAAGACTTAAATTGTTTTCCGAAGTCAGCTCAGATACTACAGTCTGACCAAACAAGGCCGACTCTCCCATGTTGAGCAGCATAGGATCCTCCATTATGTACTGTACGAAAATGTATAATTAAGTTTATCCAAACGCGAAAGCAAAACAACGCGTGCAAAAAAGTAGTTTTTTCCTGTGTGAAAAAACCGTTTCAGTAGCACCCATCCATCAACTTGTTCCTAGGATTGGTATATCCTGCCTGCTTCCAGCTTGTTAGATTGACATTCATATACGCATTTGGATGCTCATAAATATATTTTGTTGTTGGATACAAATGGGGGTCACATGTCATTGAAGTGTTGCCTTTTGGCTGGTATATTCTAACATAATCGATCTCAAATACAGCAGGAAATTCCAAAGAACCAAAATCAACGTCAGACCATGTTTGTGATAAGCCTAAGTTAAAGATTAAGCTCATGGGTTCTTTTGTGATTTGTCTCCAACCCACATTATCGGTAGGGTGTAGGGCATCACCTCTTATACCAAAAGTCGAGGTGTTGGCTGCGAAAAATTCGATATAGCTATCTCTTTCGTTCGTTTTATCACTTTGGTATTCGAACCCGAAAGTTTGAAAATACGTATCCTTTTCAATATGCTGCTCATGATTGGAACGATTTCGGATGCTTCCAAACCAAGTCTCGTTCAAAATTGTACCAGCAGCTATAGTTTCTTGGGTTGGGGTTCCCGTATCTGGTTTCATGGAAGTAATATTTGAATTTTCAATATGTATATAGTCATAGTCGGGCATCCACCATGCGTCGAATGGAGCCACCTGCAATGTTTGAATTCCCAATCCTCTCAGATCTTTGGGGTTGTGGTACCCTTCAATAATATCAATTTCGGGGGCTCCTCTACCTCTTCCCAAGCTTGGATGGTCTTCTCCTCTACAGGTACATTTGCTCAATCTTTGCCCCGGTAGAAAAGAAATTCCGTCCGGTGAAGATTGATTCGGGGTTATTCCGTAGTCACATTCATCATAGGTGTATGGCCAAACTCCATCTGTGCTTGCTTGATATCCTGGTCTAGCAAGATTACCAAGACTCCATACAGCTGGCCATAATCCATTCTCCTGTGAAAATCCTGGCATTTTTATGCTGACTTCAACAATTGCAGCACTGCTGAAACAAAGCTTGTTCCAACTTTGAATCATTGCTGAACGGTAATTCAACCCATTGGTGGGGAATGCATCTAACTTTATTCTTAAGCTCCCATTCCTTGTTTCTGCCATTTCTGGAATATAATACTCCAAATCATTAGTGGCGGAGTAATGAATATCGACTGCTGTGAAAAATTGATCATCACCTTCGAAAAATGTCCTTCCATCAGCATTAAATTCATCAGAAAATACCAAATCCCATATCTCACCAGAAACACTTTCCTTTGAAGTAGCTTCAGCTGGAGTATCTGGGTCTATCAACGAGGTCCTTATAGCTGATAAATGGGGGTATCTATAAGGAGACAAGATTTCATACACTTCTGGAGGTGAGGGAGACGACCATTCTTTTGTAATGAAGATGACGTACCCAATAGATCCAAATATAAAGACCATCAACAAACCTACTGCTGCTAAAAGCTGTCCATAATAGAAATGGACAATGTAATTGAAAGGATTGAGATAGTCAATCTTTCTTCTAAAAGGATTAAAGTCTTTTGGAAACTGATCCTCTATCTTTTCTAATTCTTCTTTACTTAAAATTATATCACCAAGATCAATTCTTGAATGAACGTCTCTCACACACAGAGATCCGGAGGAAGAATCCAGCAGGTGATGATAGCTATAGTAGTAATATGGATCATCATGCTCTTTTAAACTCTGACTACTTCTATTTTTAACGAAATATCTCGATGTATCCAGAATCTTTGATGCCATCGAGAGACTTGAACCTACTCGTTTGATTCTATCATCTTGTTTATGAAAGTTTGGGTGTCTAAGTTGTGAGGCACGAGTCCCTTCAGAAAAACCAGATTGTCCGCTATGTCTATTTGGATGCCTCAGAGCTCTATTGATAGGATTACCCAAATCAATGGTATTATTCAAAGGAATGTGACAGCTTAGTGGGTCGGAGTCTGACAGAAGTGACTTTCGAGTTTCAGGAGTATGATTACCACATGGGGAAGATGAAGATGTAGTGTGAATAGAGTTGGTTGACAAGTCAAATGATTCACTAGTCATTGTCATGAAAAGCCATTGAAGATAGAGAACAATGGGCTTTAAAAGAGACGAAAAAAGAAACAAAAGGAACAAAGTATAATCTTTCTTGGGCAAGTAGAGCTTTCAGTTTTCAAAGAAGAAAAGCTCCGTATATCTGAATTTCTTGGGATAAATTAAGTCCGATGCGTTTTTTTGCATCCATTTGCATTGTCGCAGTAGCATACGGGCTTTTAGAATTGCAACATGTAATTAGAAAAGCTTAATTCGAAATATGACAGTTGTTATTAAGTGTAAACATATCTAAAAAAATCTATGAACCGATTGTCTTAGGAGCTTCCCCTTCAGGACCAATATATTGAGGATCTCTCCATGGACCAATGTCTTTCATGTATAACTCTTCGTCAGTTACGTCCGATTGTCCTCCATATTTGGTTGGTAAGTTTTCTGGTGGGATTTGCTTTAATAATTCCTTTTTATAGCTGGAACCTAAGATGAAAATTTTAGAAACAGTAACCGGATCCAAAAATGGTTTGAACAATTTGAAAGCAGTGGAAAACCCGAAAGGTGCATTAATACAGTAGAACTTACCCATTCTTTCCGGGTAATAGTCTTGTCCAATCTTGGAAGCTTCCTTGACATATCCAACAACTTGATAAGCAGAGGAGATGGAAATTCCCTTCAAATCCATTATTGTGCATGAAGTCTCAACAAGACAACCTTGTTTTCTTGAACATGCAGGCAATCTATTGGTGGTGAATGCTTCATATTCCCAAACCAAATTCTTAAGCATTCTTTCTTGGGTGGTGATTTTCAACATATCTGGTAAGTAAACCCTACCTAACTCTTCATAATAGACTGGTCTACCATCCTTGTCAGTTTTGTGATAATATTGTGGGTACATTTGGGCCACTTTTGGCTTTTCTGTGTATTCGAAATCTTGTAAAATGGTGTCGGTGCCATACTCCTTTCTCCAATTTTCACAGTTGACAAACATTGTCTTAGCCTTGGCCACATCGAACTTTCTGGCTCTTAAGAATCTCAACAAACTGGCTTTATCTAAGCGTTTTGAATATCCCAATTCTTTCAATTCTTTTTCGAATTGCTCGAGAATTTGTTCTTGTTCTCCAGTCAAATTGGAGGTGTATCCCGTTTGAGTGGTTGGAGCACTCACTTGAGGGTAAGAGGCTAATATTTCTTCTTCGGTTGCCATTCTATAAATCTATGTGATTAGTTCTGAAACTACGAAATCGAGATTGACGAAGTGCTGAGTTTGCTGTTATTTCAACTTTTTTGCGAATTGACGAGAGGCACGCAAACTTGACATTCATACCTGAAAAAAGATACATTGATAATCGTACACTATAAAACATCAAAAATGATAACAATTTAAGTCTTGCTGAACCATTTTTTGAAAAGATTCTTAGAATTTGGATTCTTCAAACTTGTGTCTTGAGAACTGATTCCAAAACCCCCATTGGAGGCACCACCATTAGATTGAGTATCATCCAAGAACTTCAACTTCAAGTGGCCCAATCCGTTATCAACGGTTTTTTTATACCGAAGAGGTACTTCCCCATTATAATTATCCCATTGAACGAGACAATTACGACTGAGGTCCAAATAAGACGAGTCAAGGATTTCATTTGTGAAGCAGTCCCACATAGTTTGATCACTTTGGTAATTTGAAGGATATTCATAATTGCTAAGATAGCCTTCAAGCTCTTGAATTCTCTTTCTTAAACTGTAACTAGCTTTTTGCAAATCTTTCAAAGTAATGTTGGAGGTGATAAAGGAAAAGATGTTCTCGTCACTTTTGACCAAAGATTTGATGAAACTTTCAGTTTCATTATCGCCAGCTAAGTCTAAAAATTCCGACTTCTCGAATTCTAATGATCCAATCTGATACATATTATTTCTGAAGCGTATCTCGCCTTCATTTAGTCCATTCACCTTAGCTCTTCTATTGACATTCTTGCTTGGGGTCGAGGGATTGAAGTTAAATTTATCTTGGGCCTCTTCCTCGTCTTCTTCAGATACTCTTTCCTCGCTCGAAACTGCTGTATCCTCGAACGCTCCAACAACTTCGTCTTGGAAATCATCATCATCGTCACTTTCATTACCATCTATTTCATCGCAACCATCTTTATCTTCATTACCATTATCAAGCATATAAATCAACTCAGTCAATCTTAAACATTTATCAATAAGGTAAGGCGTGGTTGGTAGTTCACCCGAAACGGAGTCTCCAGATAATCCCAAATCGAATCGTTTAACTTCATGACTCAATTCAAGGATTTTCTCGTGGAAGTCATTCTTTCTTCCAGTTATCTTATCAAAGTAATCCATGACTTCATCTTGGTGTCTTTCCAAAAAAGTATTCATTTTCACCAAGTGTGGTTCCTTATGCGGGGAGAATTGTTGTCTGTTAGCTAAATTCAAAAGAATCTTTGCTATCAACGTCAATGTTCTTTGAGATCTTCCTGTTTGGTGGTTCTTGGTCAAATAGAATAATTTCGGATTCAAAATAGCAGGACAAAAGAATCTCAAGAATATGAAAGCACTCAAGCAGTTTAATGCAGTGATTTTATCATTTGGATCACAAGCTAATTCCACTTTGTTTCTAAAATGCTTTAATTGAACCTTAATTTGTTCAGGTAAATCGTTGGACGTGATGTAAATCTTGTTCCAAATCATTTCAGCATAATTGAAGAGATTACTAAAGTTTTCGTCAATCATCAATTTGACTCTCTTTTCTCTTTGATCTTCTTCGTCAGAGTCATAGTCCTCATCTTCCAGATCCGAGTCATCTAGATCTGAATCATCTAAGCTTTTACCCTTTCTCTCGGCTTTCTCTTGGAGTCGAACATATCTTGGGTCTACTTCACAATTTTTCTTTTCCTTGTCAATCACAGCAAAGAAGTCACCAAACACCTTTTCAAGATATTCCTGACCAATTCTTAAGTTATACTTTTCTAGGGACTTAGAGAAAATCGACGATCCTCTGAATAAAGTATTGAAGACATTATTCGACGATGACGTAGAATTGTTTGTCTTGCTGCTCAGGTAATTCTGTCTCGTAACCTTGTCAACATTTATAAGTTCCGAGTCCATTAATTCTCTGAACCACTTGTCTTCTATTCCCAAACTTTGGAAAATATCCAACATCACTAAACTTGCATTTTCAAACTCAGATGTGGACACATTTTTATTGCAAAAATCAATCAAGTCTTTCATTGGTGCATTATGCAACATTTTTTCCAATGGTTTGAAATTTTTAGGGGCAAGAATATGGTATTCTTTCAAATTAACATTTACCAATAATTTACCAATTGGCAAGTTAGAGGAATCATAGATAGCAACATTGACTATGTCGTTATTCAAGTTAGGATTATCGATATTTTTCATGTCATTGGTATTGATCATATTTCCACTCAGGCCCCCTTCGATCAGCAATGTAGAGTATTGATTCAAGTGCCTCATCAAGATATCAGGTGTGATATAAACAGTCCCAATAACTTTATCCCCTTCCAGATAATTTGATTCACTAAAGCTACACTTTTTGATCAAGATGTGAATCATTTGGGTTGAAATTGGTAAATCCGTAGCGAATTCTTCTTTCCAGAATGGGTTAGATGTATAGTTTACAATAGCAGTTCTTGACCAAGGTAAGCCCCACATGACTACCTCCGCATATATTTTGCCTCTGGAAGGAGTCGAGTCATCGAATTTTGCTTCAATGATATCAATGGCTAACCTCTTGGAGATTCTGAAAAATTCCTTCTCATAATTCAGTAACTTGCTAGGGGCATTTGGGGTAACCAGACTATTGTTACCTAGAGAAGGAGCACTCGAAGGAGCAGTGGAATTTGCAGGACGTCTTGAGGGGGTGATAGAATTTAAAGAAGTATCAGCAATGCTGAAAGAAATATCATTAGACAATCCAGGCTCTGAAACATTGTTATCATTCAAAGATAATTCCTCCAGTTTCTTGATAATATCATTAGCGGAGGTGGACTTGTTGATAGCAGTCTTAGGATTGAAAGTTCCAATATATTCTCTTTTGGAGAAATAGTTGAGTCCTACAAACCAATCTTCAAGATCAATATGCAAAGGAAACTCAATAAAAATTCGATTATAGGAAGTAATGGGTTTTCCGTCCTTGACAATGAAAGGAGGATATATTTGATCATTGACCGAAGAAGATTTTCCCTTTATCAAGTTGTTCCATCTTAATTCTTTGATTTGTCCTAAGAATAACACATTGGAATTGTCAAATATAGAATGATGCATTTCCCTGATTTCACTCGACATGATATTTCTAATATCAATTGAATAAATCAAGGTACCATCCAATTCTGTAATGAAGTTTAAAATTCCATTAGACTTTAACACACCCATAGTATAAAACCAACCTTCATTAGTACTGGAACCCTGGAGAGCTGCTTCAGATTCTGGATTTAAGTTTTTCGAATAATTGGGAACTTTTGGACCTTTGACAATATTCATGGTTTTCCCTTTATTTATTATTGGACCATAGACTTTAAATCTACACACCAAGACTTCATGAATAAAATCCGGTTGAATAAATTTATTTTCACAGTACCATTTCTTCACCAAAGATTTTGGTTTCAAGTTTTGCCAAACAATCAATGAGCTTAAGAATGTCCCAAAGTTATTCTTGGAGGGAATCTTTATGTATAATTTTTCATTATCAAAAGTCTTGATGAATATTACCGGAGGAGCTTCAGTTGAAGATGAGGAAGTTGAAGGGGATGCATTTGGAACTTTAGATAATTTCCTTGGTTTTCTCGATTGCAGAGAACCCCCTGAAGTATTTATGTCTGGAATAACTTGGATATAGCAACTCTGTAAATATTGTAAAAGTAAATAATCGTTATCGTTTTCGTCTGCTGAATACAATTTCCCTTGTTCGGTAATGAAAATAGCATAGGCTGGAATCCAAGTCACAGCATCTGAGGATATCGAGAAATTCCTGCCATTGAATACCCCTTTATCTCTGGTTATCAACCGATGAAAAGCTGTCTGTTTAACCATAGTAATACAAAATAATTAGATTGTGGTGTGGTACAGTATGATACAAAAGAAATAAAAAAAAGTCGAGACCCAGGTAACAATTGACAATCTAACGGGTCTTTGTCGTTTATAAACACAACGTACAATACTGTGTATATCAGCTACTTAAATTAACAGGTTGTTGTTTCAACCAAGTAGAACCAGTTTGACGAAACTTTATAAATCTGAATCAAGTAACAAAATCGAGTCGCAACGCGTAAGACTTGGGCTTCACCAATACAACACCGGTGTGTGCACACCACACTTACACTAAATGGGGTTACACTATAGTTGGTTATGAGGGTATTGTTATAGTCTGGAAACGGATAAATAATAGCTGCTTTTATACAAAACAGGTCAAATTGGCATCTATCATTGACGAGTGTAACTAAGAAGTGGCTGCTGCTACGAAAAGACCGGTTTCCCGAACCGAGCAGCTGCAAGTTGTTGCCTGTAATTATGGCATACTGTTCCACCAATATCGTCCTAAGTTTGAGAATTTTAGCCTCCGGTTTTTGGTCCAACCGACGAGGTACCCAGGACTAATTAGGTACTAGAATACGGGCCTAATTGCCTCACATTCCAGGCCCTTGCGTATTGTTTTTGCTTGATCGAATATGTGGAGACACGAGTGGAACATAACACCATCCGTGGGTTTATTTGTGATACTAGTTCGCATGGTTAGTTGCCGTTGCATTGCGTAGCCTATTCTGCGACCTTTTGCGTTTGATTTTCACCTTTATGAGACCACTTTATTTGACGAAGCTCGAAAATTCAATTTAGGTAAACAAAGTTTCAAATATATAGAGTTACGAAGACAGAGTCAACAAGGTGGCCCCACGGACTTCAATTCCCAAAAACCTAAGAAGAATATGCCATTGACGTCACATTTACGCTTACTTCTACTTAGATACTCCAAATTGAGACGGTGTTATACTGCGCGACGAAAAAAACTGAAAACATTTGCAACACAGTATGAGTAATCCGTTATATCATGATTTCGAGCCAGCTGGTGCTCTAGATAGCACCGAGACTTATACTGGTGATAATAACTCTGAGATTGGAGTAAATGAAAGTGTAACTTCAGAAGATTTTAGAGATATTACAGATATGATTGATGAATCTGATAATCTTCGACATGATGAGATGATGGCTGAATCATGCTCTTATTGTGGTATAAGCGCAGTTGAGTGTATGGTTAAATGTAATAATTGTGACAAATGGTTTTGTAATTCGAAGGCAGACGGTAGCTTCAGCAGCCATATTATCACTCATCTCACATTATCGAGACACAATTCAGTATCTTTGCATTCCGAGTCTGATTTAGGAGATACCACCTTAGAATGTTATAGCTGTGGTAAGACAAATGTGTTTGGGTTGGGATATGTAAGTGCCAATTTAGATCAAGTGGTGGTGATTTTATGCCGTTTGCCTTGCTCCCAGGTAAAAGATAGTAATTGGGACTCTGCTAATTGGAAACCATTAATAGAAGAACGTCAATTCTTATCCTGGATTGCATCCCAACCAACCGAAGATCAATTTATTACCACACGAAATATCACACCTCAACAGATCAGAAAACTAGAACAAGAATGGAGAATGAATCGTAAGACAAATATTGACGATCTCTCCATGAACCCAGATACTTCGGCAGAGGAAGAAGACGAAATTTTACCAATACTTATGAGATACACTGATGCATTCCAGTACCAAAGGGCGTTTGCTCCGTTGGTGAATTTGGAAAGTCAATATGATAAGGCAATGAAAGATGCCCAGGCTTTGGAGTATATCACTGTTAAGTGGAGTCTCGGACTAAATAATAAGCATTTGGCAACTTTTGCTTTACCCAACTATGAATCAAATGTATTGAAGATTTCTGCCGGAGATGAAATCATTTTAAGATTTCAAGGTTTGGCTTATTCAGGATGGGAGGCGAAAGGTTTGGTTGTTAGAATACCAAGTGCCCGCCAGGAAGAGTTCACCGTCGAACTCTTGCCAACGAAGGATGTACCGGTAGATATGGCATCAGGATTTACTATTGAGTTTGTTTGGAAAGGAACTTCATATGCGAGAATGCAATCAGCATTGACTACTTTTGCAACTTCCGAAAAATCGGTGAGTTCTTACATATATCATAAAATCTTGGGTCATGATGTGAAACCTATAGAGTTCGATATTGCATTGCCATCCAAATTGAGTGTTCCAGGACTCGGGGAGCTCAACCAGTCCCAATTAAATGCTGTAAAGACTGTGTTGAAAAGGCCATTATCCTTGATTCAAGGTCCCCCCGGTACTGGTAAGACTGTCACATCCGCAACGATTATTAAACACCTTAACAGTTTGAACAAAGGGAATAAGATACTTGTGTGTGCTCCATCTAATGTAGCCGTTGATCATTTGGCACAAAAGCTTTTACAGATTGGGCTCAATGTAGTTAGAGTGACTGCTAAGTCCAAGGAAGATATCGAGTCTTCAGTGGAGAAAGTCTGTCTCCATAATATAGTGCAGCGAAATTCCAAGGGTAAGTTAAGAAAATTAATGAAGTTGAAGGATCAAGTTGGAGAACTCAATAAATCTGATTTGAACAGTTATTACGATCTCATGAGGAAAAGTGAAACTGCTGAGTTAGACAAAGCTGAGATTATTTGTTGTACGTGCTCGGGAGCCGGTGATTCAAGACTCGCCAAGTATAAGTTCAGGTCGGTTTTAATAGATGAAAGTACCCAAGCATGCGAGCCAGAAATCTTGATTCCTATCGTAAAGGGTGCCAGACAAGTGATATTGGTAGGAGATCATCAACAATTGGGACCAGTTATTCTCGAAAAGAGAGCCGGTGAGGCTGGTTTGAGTCAATCATTGTTCGAGAGATTGATCACGTTAGGTCATGTACCAATAAGATTGGAAGTTCAATATCGTATGAATCCTTGTTTGAGTGAATTTTCCTCGAACATGTTTTATGAAGGTTCGTTACAGGATGGAGTTACTGCTGAGGATAGGCTTTTGAAGAATTCCACTTTCCCATGGCCAATTCACAATGTACCAATGATGTTTTGGGCAAACTATGGTAAAGAAGAAATCAGTACTACCGGAACCTCGTATATCAACAGAGTCGAAGCTATGAACGTGGAAAAAATTATCACTCGATTGTTCAGGGACGGCGTTAAAGCTGATCAGATTGGTGTTATTACTCCGTATGAAGGTCAACGGGCCTTTATCCTCCAATACTTATCAATGAATAGTACCTCTATTGAAAAGAAGGAAGAGTATCTTTCTGTTGAAGTAACCAGTGTCGACGCATTTCAAGGAAGAGAAAAAGATTTCATAATATTAAGTTGTGTTAGAGCCAATGATCCTCAAAACATTGGATTCTTAAGAGATCCAAGAAGAATGAATGTTGCCTTGACCAGAGCCAAGTTTGGATTGATCATATTGGGTAACCCTAGAACCTTAAACAGAAACTTGTTATGGAACCATTTACTCATTCATTACAGAGAAAAGAGTTCATTAGTCGAGGGTCCTCTTGAGAATCTTCAAATGTGTATGGCACAATTGGACATCACACACAAAAGACCCACGGTAAACTACAAGGGTATACAAACTACAGGAGATTCTCAAGTCAATACTAATGACCCTATGAATGATTCGTTATTCAATAACTCGTGGTCTGATGCACCAAGTGTTAACTCTAATTTCTACTCGAGATTAAATCAACTCAATGAAGACTTTGAAAAATCTAAACCAAAACCAAAGTCTAGTTACGATGAAGATGACATAAAAAGTATTACCAGCTCTTTTGCAGCAGGATTCAATTTGTAATTTTGTATATAATATCCCCAAGGTATTTATCTGTATAATAAAATCTTCTCGGACAAGCTTATATACCCGAAAACTATAATGGTTATCATTACTATACGCACTCGCACCATTTGCATAACCACTAGATTCCACAGTTTAATAATTTCCTATATATTCTAATAATTTGTCCTTCCAGTCGAGTGATTATTAACCATTCACATACACATAGAAGTAAGATGGCCGAAACCCAGAAAAGACAAGACTCTCATCAAGAGCTTTTAATGAATAACCCGCACGCGATGCCCCACAAATCAGCCACAGCAACAGCAACACCAAGACAAGACTATTTTGAAGAACTATCTCGAGATAGTACTTCCAGAGCTTTACGTATACGTCCCAGACAAGACGGAGGAGCTTCAAATGAATTGGGGCAACAGACAGACTCTGATCTGATGTTAAAAAATGGAATTAGGGTGAAGCTCAGTGGTTCAGACATAAAGCTCATTCTTTATTTGATTGTGTCGATAAAACCTTTCAAGTATATTGGTGATAGAGCTGCTTCACAAACTCAAAAGTGGAAAATTATCCAGGAACGCTTCAGTAAGTATAAGAAACAGGAACAGCCTTTCGGGGTATCTTTACCTACGGTGAGAACTTTACAAAGACAGCTTTCTACTGCTGTTCAAAAAGCGAAGAGTAGAAGGCGTCATGATTCAGAAACAGTGGACCCAGGAAAGACCATATTTCAATCTATCACCAAGAAAAGCCCTCTTCATGACTTGGAGTTGGCAATTCTTGAGCTATTTGAGTTGAGCGAAATGTTGAAAGTAGGAAAGATTCCAGGAATGCTACTTGAACAATCGGCAATTTCAAAACTAGATAGTGATACTGATGAATATGACACCGAAGACAAAGAAGAGCTAAGGGGTCCAGAAGAACTCCAAGTTAGGAAGGATAATACAGACTCGGGTACCACTATTTCAAGTGCATCCCCTCAAGTGCTATATCCCTTAACTGTTAACAGTACTAGCTCTAGCTCCAACTACTTCACGACAAAACTGACTGAAATAAGAGAGCCAGCTAGACATTATTCATTACCACAGATAAGGTTGCCTGATTTAGAGGCTCCATGTGCCGAATTTTCCACACCTAATTTTTCTAAGCTTCAAGTCACACGATATTCAATTCAGAAGTTATTAGCAGACTCAGGGTCAGAGAATTTCAATAGTAGGTTGGTTACGCTTATTGATAACATGGTGACCGAACACTCCAATGTTATTAAAGAATCAAATACCAAAGTTGAGGAATTACTCAGAGAAAAGGAACAACTTATAAACAAACATAGGAATTTCCAAAACACACAAAACGAAATCAACAAGAATTTATATAAGGCCATATTCACGGCATTGAAATCAGACCCTGCAGCTTGTTCTGATGTTCTTAAATCAATTCACACTTTTCTCTGAACGCGAGGCTTTTTGCGGCAATTGAAAATATAAAATACATATTCTTAATACGATGTATCATATTTCGAAATTAATTCTTATTTCTTCAGTTGTTTGTTCACTTCAATGGAACTACTATCCTCCCGGGGCAATGTTCAAACGGCCACAAGTTTATCCTGTTGAAATGGGATTGGGTGATAGCGAATTAGTCAAGCTCACTATAGAAGAATTGCATAATATATACACTGCTACCGATTTAACTGAATGTACCTCTTGTAAAATGAGATTACAAGTAGGTAAAGGTTTAGCATTATCAAGACCAGATTTGGTTCCCAAAGTATTTTTTGAATGGTGTAAACAAGAAGGGTTTAAGGAAGGTGAATGCCAAAAGAATTTTGGATATCCTTCCATTGACTACAGTTCTTTGGGTAATGAGTTTACTTTGATGTTACAGGATATGAATCCAGAAGGCTCTGATGGCGATCTTTTTTGTTATTATCATGATGATGAATGTCATATATTACCAGAATTACCAAACCTTTCATTGAATAACTTATGGCCACCAAAACCTCGATTATATGATGCTCCAAAGCCACAAGGTGAAACATTCAATGTTCTACATCTCAGCGATATAGCATTGCAAGTGGACTTCCAGATCTTAGCTGAGTCAAATTGTTCCCAATCAGTGTGTTGTGCTAGCCATAGTTATAACAAGGAAGACCCCCCAAGTAAATATGACTACTCTGGATTATTTGATGCCCTGGTAGGTTTATCATTCTATGAAAGTTCATATGTGACAGGGCATTTCACAAAAGGTCCCTTTGTTGATCAATACAAGAATTTAAAACCCGTATGGCTCCCAAGTCATGAGTTCGGTTCATATCAATGTGATTGTCCTGAATTACTACTCAATAATACTTTGCAGACGATTAGGGATTTTCATGAAAATCATTTGAGTTTTGAATTTGGAATCTTTACCGGAGGAATTTCCAGTCATTTTGATGGCGTATATGTCGATAAGGAGTACATCATTGAGTCACAGTTCAACGGATATAGAGATATTCACCACTATCTAGAAAACTTCCCCATATTTCCAACATTCGGGGTCAGAGATACTTTTCCTATTAACCAATTAGCAACCAAGTTTTCGGAAGCATCCTACAACTATCAATGGGAGTTTGACTTTATTGCTGACTTGTGGCTACAATACAAATGGATTGATTTAGATGCAGCCAAACAAATTCGATACAATAAAATTGGCTACTCTATAATCACTAAAAGAGGATTGAAAATCATATCTTTGAACTCAAATGCTTGGAATGTTGATAATTTGTACTGTTTTACTGATACTTTGAACTTTGATCCTTTCGGTGTTTGGCAATTTTTGATTGATGAATTGATTGAGAGTGAAACAAACGAACAAAGGGTTTGGATAATCGCTCACTTGCCTCTAGCAAAACATTCCCTCCCAGTACCTGCAAAGTCATTTGTTAAAATAGTTGAGAGATTTTCCCCCAAAGTTATTGCAGCCATTTTTTTTGGCTACTCATTGAAAGATGAATTTCAATTGATTTATAGGGGTGACGGGACAGATAAAAAGCTAGAAAGTGTGATTAACTTTGCTTTGATAGGGCCTTCGGTAACTCCTCTAGGCGGAAATAATCCATCTTGGAGATATTATGCAGTCGACTCAGAATCCTTTGATATTGTTAATTCCTTTACTTACTTTACCAAGCTAAATCAAACATATGTCAATAGCGGAGCAGAGCCTGTTTGGGAATATGAATATCTGGCTAGAGACTTATATGATCCAGAACAATTATGGTCAGTAGAAAGACCATTGGATACCGAGTTTTGGCACCATGCAGCAGAGAAAATTAGAGATATGGTAGAAATCAACAGGAAGTACACCCGGTTGCTGTTTAGATCCTCGCCATTTGATCCATACTACGAATTTGACTCCTCAAATGCCGAAAATGGTGATGCTATAATTTTAGAGAATGATAACTATTGTAGGGTGACTAGTTTCACAGTCAATAATAGAAAGGAGTGTATGCTAACTGACGACCAAGACGACTATATTCAACCAAGAGAGGAGAAAACGTTCATTCCTCTCATAAAACCTTACCAGCCACCCGAGTATGTGCTCTTAAAACAACCTCTTGAGATTCAAGCTTTCGTTCAGTCATCCGAGTATGAACAGAAACAAGAGCTAAATTTTGAATCTGAGATTGTAGACCCCGACGCTCAGCACGAAAGTAGTAAGATCAAGTCAAAGAATACAAAGGAATCTGTTAGGGATAAGATACATAAGAATCATGAAATGGTAAAACAAGAGATTTCGAAAAGAGATATCTCAAAAAGAGATTGGTATGTTAGTAGAGGTGAGTATGTTTTTTGAATAATCATGAATCCCACCAATTACTACCACATGAGGAATTTGCTAATTTATTCCATAAGCCCCTTTTCGATTTGAGCGTTGTACACTCTTATGTTTCTTCATTAAGTAAATAAGCTACTCTATTGATTCTCTATACTTTACCCAATTAGGCAATGGCACAGACTGCCTATTTAGGCAGTTTATATGATATGTTCTTTTTGGTAACATGTCAAATCTTCTTTGCATCTGCAAGCTCCCTAATTGTTTTTACCGACGCATGCACCCCAGAATCTACAAAATTAGACGTTAATCTTATTTAAAACCGGATTTGACTCACGAGTCATCGATGTCGTGTATAACTCGAGAAAACCGAAATCTGGGGTAAATTACACAAAATTCGAGTACGAGATAACTCCGCACTTGTGAAAAACTGCTACAAATTTTTTGACCATTGAAAATTGTATTAAAGTTAAGAAACCCTTGAAACCTATAGATAATATACAGCCAAATAAATGGACGAAAAATAACTGTTTTAGAACGAAAAAATATGGGACAAGCAAATCCGGCTTGTGTGAAACTGTTGAACCGAAACCTTCGGAAGAAAATAATGAACCAAATAATGGAAGAATAATGGAACCAAGTTCATGGACGAATAACGATTGAGGCCCGTTAAAGACCAATAAATAAAAAATAAATGCAAACCAATTGGTACGAAAAGTGGGCACGAAATAATTGGGGTAAAAAAGTCATCATAAAGAAAAAAGTGAAATTGGATATCGTAAAGAAAAGCAAAAAGTCATAATCATTAAATTCGTAAAACCTTAAATCGAAACAAAAGCACTGAAGTCAAATTCCTCTTGTTTCTTAGATAAAAATTGATCAATGCCACAAACTAAATCAGACTTTAATGGTTGATGTAAATGGTCAACAGAGCCTTCAGCTTCATTCAAGCTAACTCTAATTTGATGGTTCAACGTCATAAAATCTTCTAATCCCAGTTTATCCACTGGCTCAGAAATAGTATGTCTATGTTTCAATTGTGGTTTCTTGACTTTCTTGTCAGCTTTTGCTTTTGGGGAATAAGTTTTGAATTGTAATGGCTTCTTCTTAATAGAGTCCACTGATTTTGATCTCTTATGTGCCAAGTTAATAGGACTGGACATTTGATCAGCTGGAGTTTCAAATTTTGGAGCTTGATATGGTTGGGGTGTAACTAACTGGGTTTGTTGTTGGGTATTATGATGCTGCTGATGTTGTTGTGGTTGCACTGGAGTATGGTGGATATCTTGATGAAATAATAATTTTTCATCGAAATCCATCAAACCTAAACCAAAGTCAAGCGAATTGTCAACTTCCAAAGTGTAATTGCCTTGAGCGAAAGAGTCATTGGTGAAATGCTCGTCGCTTAGTATACTCTCTAAAGAAAGATCACTAATCGAGGTATCATTGGTCATCAATGAATCGTTAGAATCCGAATGATCACTCATTGTAGGACTTGGAGGTAAACTCGAAGCGGAATCCTCAGGTTCACTAGAGCCATCCTTGACAGGACTCAAGTCAACAAACACAAAGTCTTTTGGCATACCTGGTTTGTTCTTTGGTCTCTTTAATTGAGGCTTCTTAACATTATATTGATTACCAGCAGCAGTAATCTTTAAGCTGTTTTGTAAGCATTGTAAAGTATTAGACTCATGGTAAGACGAGTTATGATTAGCTTTCTTTACTCTCCATAATTTTTTACCGTTAGCAGGAGGTTTTATTCTATGATGTTAGTAATTGGTTACATAATTAGAACTTCTTAAGGTATACATACACTGAGGATGCTATCATTATAGGGTATCAAGAAAATGAACGATAGAATTGGGTATAGAATAGAAAAATTTCCTGGAATAGAAAAGATATCAAAAGTGGGATTAATTGGGGTTTATATATTCTTACAATTAGAAAGGGGAAGGGGGAAGGAGTTATAACTTCCGGCCGGGCCCTCAGGAGAAGCACCTCTGAAAATTTTCATCATAGTACATGAAAAAGGTAAAGTTGCAAATGTACTATTCTATGCAATCAATTTAATGAATTAGGAAGTATAATAAACCCCTTCATTGTTAAACTTCCATACAGTCCCGGTAACTCAGACAATTTTTTTTTATTTTATTTTTTTAGATGAGTTTATTCATAGATCATCACTCAAAAAGTGGTAACTACAATTATCAACAAATCAATGGTAAATGCTCGAAAATCAACGGTGAAAGTGAGTAATCAACATATACATCAAGTAGAAACCTATATCCTGCGTTTTCAGTAGGTCAATTGAGTGACATTTCACCAATTGCAATAATCCATCGATAGTTAATTTTGCAAAGTCATGGTACAAACCAAAACTTGGGGTAAATTGATATACGCTAAATCATCGAGAGTCAACGAACCCGGTAGTAATATACAGGAGGAGAATTCTGTTGGATGTGCATATAAGTATATACCTAAATAGGATATATTGGTTGCATGATACCTGCCTATATAGGCAGGTGTCTTCCTCCTCACTTGCCCGATTAAGCTGATGCCTTATGCGGCCCTTCGTATGCATAATGGCAGAGCAACAGATGTGATTTGTAGCGGTGCAGTAACCTGATTCAACAAATTTTGTTGAGCAGATCATCACAAGGTGCTATCAATTCACTAGCCAATGATCAATTGACAGTGTTGAATTATTCTCAACAATTTATAGCAAATAAAAAACTTAAGGTTTAGAAGGAGACTTACAATGACCAAACCTTGAAACTTTGATAATCTCAGCAAGATTTTTTTATGGAAAGTCTAAGTGGGGTCCTGATAAATTCAGAAGCAATTTTAGTTGATAAAGTGTAATTCTAGAGGTATTATTTTTTACATGGACATGTGCGATTACTCTCTCATCCCTTGTAGGATTCTTGGACTGAAGGTTCCAAACCCGAAGCCACTGACCAATTAGGAAGTTGGTAAAAAATAATGTACGAGATGGAGATGGTTGCGAGTAAGCGAACACCACCGTAGTCGATCATTTGAAGGAAACCCGAAGGTGAAGCAAAGGGTGAAAGTTGCCATCCAGTAACCTTGGATAATCCAAGAACAATGTACGGAATGATTAGCTATTAGTTAACCCTATTAAGAGAAGTAATTGAAATTTAATGATACGGACTGAAAGGTTAACCCCACAAATTATAAAGCCATAGAAACCAGAAAAAAAGTTTATGCCAAAATCAACCTGTCAGTAAGAATCAGAACCAAAAAAAAACCCAAATGGAATCCAAGCGCCATGCATGAATGGTTTCCTATGTAGGCGAGAACATTTAACCTAAATAGGTCGGCTCTGTATGATTGCCTGAGTCACTTGCATATGATCGGCCTAAATAGGAAAGGGGGGATTTGGCTGCTGAGGGGTCTGGTACTACAAACTGTTCCACTTAACCGTTAATTGAATGTGAAATTGGTGCTAATGCGGAGGTGCCCCAGTGAATACAGCAACCGTTTCTGACCATTAATTCTCAATTAGGAATTGAGGATCCGGCCGAACCATGCATTGGGAGGTTGCCTAATTAGTGACACGGCCAATGACGACAACTATTTAGGAATGTTGTGACTAGTTAGGCATTTTGGCCCTTTTTGGTTTAGTCGCAATGCAGCAAAAAAAAACTTTTTTGTTGCAGGTGAATAACTTTGGATTCTACTGGCGGGCTCAACTCCGAAAGCCAATTTGTTGAGCCAGTTTCAGCCAACAAACCCGTGAGGCTTTTGATCTGGTAAATTGAAACTTCGATCTTCAACAAAAGTGTTACAGAAGTTCTGACAATCCCTTATGCCCTAGACAGGAGTTAAACCGTTGTGAAATGCCGAACGGTTTCTCCACCTCCACCACCGCTCCGCTTTGACAAAATCATAAGCGTGCGCAATTGGCGAGGGGGATATTGTAACCAAAGTTAAACCTGAAGGGATACCACCAGGACTACAAACCGATATTCTCACCGGAATTATCAACGGTTGGTGAATCATCTGACTCTTACTACGTTAATTGACGACTCTACGGACATTATTGTCCTGGCCAAACTGTCCCCAAACCTATTTTTCAAGCTTAAATCTACCGCACTGCGTTAGCGCAAAAATCACAGTTTTCGCCTTTCCGTTTTCATTCTCGCTTGGGTTGCAACGTCGGCCAAGGTTCTTGACATAGACGCATACGACGGTGATGGCGACGTCTATGCAACGACTACGCAACCACGACTACCATGTAACAATACCGGGCACACGACAACATGCAATTATGAAACACCCCCATAACAACGGTATGCTACAACTAGTACTATTGAATAAAACTACAAACCATACAAATTCACCACAGCTGTCGAGAATTAAAAATAGGATTGATAAATTGGAGATCTGTGAAGATGCTCGATTTTTACAAGCTTGAATTGCAATTGACATTTTGCAATAAGAATTCGCACGCAGGGATTCTGCAGGGTATGCTCGCTGAGCCCGATGGCTTGGCGGTGGCAGCTCGTGTGAGATCGTTGGGGCAGGCTTGGCGTAGGGTCCACCATCGCGTCGAAGACAGACCTTTTATTCGATGATTTGTAATTTAAACACTGCCAGAGGATCTTACTTCTCAGCCACCATTCTAGTCGACCATGATACGAGAGAATAGAGTACAACAGTTGCAAGTGTAAGAAGCCTGTCAGGTTTGAGATAACTTGTCGTAGAAGGTCCTCTGGAACTACATCTCCAGTAAACCAGAACACCATAACACATACAAATACGTTTGGGTCCAAGAAAATAACAACAATCACAGCTCAATGCCATTGTAGATTTATAAGGTCACCAACCCCTGACACCCTTTTATACCAGCATCTATCACTCACCACAGTTTATGCAAAGAGAACTTGCAAACAATCTAAAACAATACTTAATAGAAGCACGACTAGGTCGCACTAGAATTGGGAAGCAGGTTTCCCTACGAAGACTGCTACACTTCACGCTCGCACTCGCACTCGCACTTCTCCTGCTAATCATGGCTGCCTTACCAAGACGTATTATAAAAGAAACAGAGAGATTGATCTCCGACCCCGTTCCTGGAATCTCGGCGTTCCCAGATGAGAGTAACTTGAGAGCCTTCACCGTGTCCATGGATGGCCCCGACTCATCTCCTTACCAACAAGGAGTGTTCGACTTAGAATTGTACTTACCAGATGACTACCCAATGTGCCCCCCTAAAGTGAGGTTTTTGACGAAAATATACCATCCAAACATCGACAAGCTCGGAAGAATCTGTTTGGATGTGTTGAAGGATAACTGGTCACCAGCTTTACAAATTCGGACCATACTATTATCGATCCAAGCGTTATTGGCGAGCCCAAACCCTGATGATCCATTGGCCAACGACGTGGCCGAGGACTGGAAACAAGATGAGTCCAAGGCAATTGAAGTGGCCAAGGAATGGACCCAGAAGTATGCCCAGCCCAAACCTGCTGTCTAGTTTGACGTGATTATGAGTATTCAAATATACATCGAGTGAAGTAGAAGTAAATTAATGCCAATCTCTCGCCAATCTTTAGACATACGGCCACTGCCACGGCCACTTACGGCCTCAGGCGCAGGCCGACAGCCGCCACGTCCGTTGCGAGTTAGAACCGGCCAACCACGACATTTCTCGGCTGTCGCGGCCACCTTTTGCATCCGGGTCCTATTTGCCCATACACCGTTTCTGTTTGTTGCAGTATTGACGTCAGCATAGATAGTTACCTGACTGTAAAAAGATATATAGGTAGCTTCAGTGCTACTCTCTTGCTAGAATTTTTTATCTATAGTTCTGTCTTTCACCTTCGTCAATAATTATTCATATCTCTTCCTTCTCGGGCTAAGTTGGCTGCCGCGATTTCACCGAGCGCGTATGTTTTAGAGGATCCCTCCTTGAAAAAAAAAAGTTTAACTTGATCTGAGTGTTTAGTCAACCTAGCCAAATATCAACCAGGACATTCCAAGCCAATTTAGTCGCTCACTTTGTCATTTGTATATATACATTCTTTCGTTCCTGTTCTGTTCTGTTCCTGTTTTCCGTTTTTCTATCGGGCTGTTTTTTTAGACTAACATTCACTTCAAACAATGCGTCAGGATGAGGTGGATAATCTGAGTCCTTTTACAGACCAATCCTACAACTCCATTCATAATGTCACATCACCCGACGTGGAGGATACGTCTCAGGGGCCATTTGTCACCAGTTCATCCAATAGAGTTTTCAGTGACGAGAGTTTTAAAACCGTTAAGCTGCCAAGTAACAAGTCGTTTGATAAATCGTTTGAAACGTCTCTCAATTCGGATCATGACGATGAATTTAGTGGCTTACCAACGCCTCAACTAGAGAATGAATTCTCGTTTCTGAATTCCCCAAGACCTTCCAGTCCCTCGACTAATGTGTCATTTCCATCTCATAAACCGTCTTTGAGATTCAAACTTCCTACTTCAGCTATTAATAATCACTCGACGAGACATATAAATTCCCCATTCACGGATCTGAATGAAAATACTATCATGGAGAATGAGATTTATAACTTGCCAAAGCCAAACTCACCATTCGTCGATCGGTTTGAAGTTCCAGTTCATGACTCTGACGACGAAGTGTATAAATATGATGAAGAACAAGAAGGCATGAAACGTCATCGGTGGGGTACTACCAGAAATAAGAAGGGTAGACCTAAAAAAGAGAATGTCAGTAGATCTAAGACTTTGAAGCATATATTGAGACCTCAAGAAGTGTTCAGGTCAATGTCTCATAAAGGTACTGGTTCAACCAGTAATTCGAGGTCTAATTCTCGATCTAACTCACAATCGAATTCCCGTTCTAATTCAATTATCCATGGACCCAACACTAATAGTGCTATTATATCTGCATATGATTATTCAGAGGATGACGATGATATCGATGCTCCTGCTGCTGAAGATGAAAAAGAACCTGTGGATCCAAGAGATCGTAAAACTGATACAAGAGCTATCGTGATGAATCAAATTTTACCAGAGGAATATTTGGATCCGGAGACAAATAAGCCTATTGTCAGCTATCCAAGAAATAAAATCAGAACAACAAAATATACTCCGTTATCTTTCTTGCCTAAGAATCTTTCGAATCAGTTTATCCATAATGTGGCTAATATTTATTTCCTCGTTTTAATCATTTTGGGTTATTTTGATATTTTTGGAGTCCCTAGTCCTGAATTGGCTATGGTTCCATTAATTGTTATTGTGTTATTAACGGCAATCAAAGATGCCATTGAAGATTCGAGAAGAACGTCTTCCGATTTGGAAATAAATAACCAACCAACTCACATATTAATCGACACAGGTAACAATCCGTCTTTCAATTACGAAAACCTAAACGTTGCTGATGAGAAGATATCTCTCTGGAGAAAGTTTAAAAAATGGAATTCCAGAATACTATTCAGATTCATCGGGGCTAGTAAGAGAAATTTGACCAAAGAAGGTAGGGCAAAGAAATTAAGAGAGAAGACTAAGCAAGATTTGGATGAATCAACTGTCAATCGTAAGAGTTTTGATAGTGATATTATTTCTCCAAGAAATTCTCTTGCAGTCAATGAAAATCCTTTCAGAAAGTCCTTCCAGAGTAGAAGATCCCAACAACAAGGTCGTCATGATAAGACCTTGAAATTTGCAAGACGTTTCTGGAAGGACGTAAGGGTTGGTGATGTTATCAGAATTTATAATAATGAAGAAATTCCGGCTGATGTCATCTTATTATCCACCAGCGAGGAAGATAATGGTTGTTACGTTGAAACCAAGAACCTAGATGGTGAAACCAATTTGAAAGTTAAACAATCTTTGAAATATGGCAATGATAATAGAATAAAGAAAGCCGATGATTTTATGACGAGACAATTCAAGATCAACAGTGAGGGTCCTCATCCAAATTTGTACTCCTATGAGGGTAGTATTCTGTACTATGATGATGATGAAAAAGAAGTACGCGAGGACACTATAACACTTAACAATATGCTTTTAAGAGGCTGTTCATTAAGAAACACTAAGTGGGCTGTAGGAATTGTTGTTTTCACTGGAAGTGATACTAAGATTATGATTAATGCTGGTATAACACCTACAAAGCAATCCAGAATTTCCAGAGAGTTGAATTACTATGTTATCATCAACTTTATTTTATTATTCATACTTTGCTTGGTTGCTGGTATTGTGAATGGTGTTTATTACGCCAAAAGTGGAAATTCAAGAGATTATTTTGAATTCGGTACCATTGGTGGTACCCCATGGAGAAACGGTATTATCAGTTTTGTGGTTGCCGTTATCTTGTACCAATCTTTGGTTCCTATTTCCTTGTATATTACTATCGAAATCATCAAATTGGCTCAAGCTTTTTTCATCTACTCCGATATTGGAATGTACTACGAAAGATTAGATTTTCCTTGTACTCCAAAGTCTTGGTCCATTTCTGATGATCTTGGCCAAATTGAATACGTTTTCAGTGATAAGACTGGAACCTTAACTCAAAATCTTATGGAATTCAAAAAGTGTACCATCAATGGGGTATCGTATGGAAGGGCATATACTGAAGCCTTGGCAGGGTTAAGAAAACGTCAAGGTTTCGACGTTGAGAGAGAAGCTATTGTCGAGAAGGATTTGATCTCGAAGGACAAAGTTGAAATGATCAGTGGGTTAAAGACTATTTATCAAGACAATGAATACACCGATGAATTGAGCTTTGTTTCCTCCAAGTTTGTGGCTGACTTAAAAGGAGATAGTGGTGCCTTTCAAAAGAAATCCAATGAGCACTTTATGTTAGCTTTGGCTTTATGTCATTCTGTTCTTGTCGAAAAGGACGAGAAGACAGGCAAAATTGAATTGAAGGCACAATCACCTGACGAAGCTGCTTTAGTTGGAACAGCCAGAAGTCTTGGTTTTGCTTTTGTAGGAAGCACTAAAAAGGGTATTTTGGTTAACATTCAAGGTGAAACCAAAGAATACCAAATTTTGAACGTGTTAGAGTTTAATTCCACTAGAAAAAGAATGAGTGCATTGATTAAAGTCCCTGGTAACAGTAAAGATGATGAACCTAAGGTTCTTTTGGTTTGTAAAGGAGCTGATTCAATAATCTATAGTAGATTATCCAAGTCCCAAAATGACAAGTCTTTGTTAAGTAAAACTTCTGCTCATCTTGAAGAGTTTGCAACTGAAGGTTTACGTACATTATGTATCGCTCAAAGGGAAATCACTTGGAGTCAATATCTTGAATGGAATAAGCGTCACAGAGAAGCATCTGCTTCTCTTGATGATCGTGAGGGTAAAATGGAGCAAGTCGCTGACTCCATCGAACGGGAATTGACTTTATTAGGAGGCACTGCCATTGAAGATAAATTGCAAGATGGTGTCCCAGACTCAATCGCTATTTTGGGTCAGGCTGGTATCAAATTGTGGGTCTTAACAGGTGATAAGGTCGAGACCGCTATCAATATCGGTTTTTCTTGTAATCTTTTAGGGAACGATATGGAGTTATTGATCATTAAAGACGAGCTAACTCCAGATGAAAAAGCAAAATTCGGAATTGGCTCTGGTACAACGACTCAAATTATCAATCAATTGATTACCAACTATTTGGAGATCTTCTTCAATATGACAGGGTCTATCGAAGAGTTGGACAATGCTATTGGAGACCATACCCCACCAGATGAAGGCTTCGGTATCGTAGTTGACGGTGACGCTTTGAAAGTTATTTTAAACGATAATGATATCAAAAGGAAGTTCTTATTGTTGTGCAAACAGTGTAAGGCTGTCTTATGTTGCAGAGTTTCACCAAGTCAAAAAGCAGGGGTTGTTAAACTCGTTAAAGATACTTTGGATGTTATGACCTTGGCTATTGGTGATGGTTCTAATGACGTCGCTATGATCCAGGCTGCAGACATTGGTGTGGGTATCGCTGGTGAAGAAGGAAGACAGGCTGTAATGTCATCCGATTATGCTATCGGTCAGTTTAGATTTTTAACCAAATTGTTATTGACCCACGGTAGATGGTCTTATAAAAGGTTCAGTGAGATGGTTCCTAATTTCTTTTACAAGAACGTAATCTTCACATTTGCTTTATTCTGGTATGGTATCTATAGTGACTTCGATGGATCCTACTTGTTTGAGTTCACTTATTTGATGTTCTATAACTTAGCATTCACTTCCTTGCCAGTCATTTTCTTAGGTGTATTGGATCAAGATGTAAGTGCTAAAGTGTCTTTGCTTGTACCGGAAATTTACAGGAGTGGAATCTTGAGGTTAGAATTCAATGAACGAAAGTTCTGGACATATATGATCGACGGTATTTACCAATCAGTTATTTGCTTCTTCTTCCCATATTTGGCTTATTACATTGGATTCACTGATCAAGGCGGATTGCTTTTGGATCACAGATTCTGGATTGGTGTTGTTGTTACAAGTATTGCCGTTATATCATGTAACCTTTACATTCTCCTTCATCAATCAAGATGGGATTGGTTATCTGTGTTGATCATATTTATTTCCATTATTATTCTTTATTTCTGGACTGGTGTTTGGACTACTCCATTATACAGTCAAGAATTCTATAAAGCAGGGGCTCAACTTCTTGGCAACTTGGACTATTGGATTGTTACAATTGTTGGAGTACTAATATCATTGTTACCAAGGTTCTTATATGATGTCTTGTGGAAAATGTATTGGCCAAGAGATATTGATATCATCAGAGAATGCTGGGTAAGAGGAGACTTCGATGCTTATCCTGAAGATTATGATCCTACTGATCCAAACAAGGTAAAGATAAGTCAATACAGCAGCGAACAAATGAAGAACCTCAATGGTAATCCAGGAAGTGTCTCCACTACACCAAACTCAAGCACTTTCGACTCGAAGGTTGCAAGTGATATTGAAAGGCAATACAACATGAATTCATCCAGCACCATACAAGTGGACCAAGTGGACCAGTTGCCAGTATCAAAAGCAAATGATTCGTTGCCTTTACCAGGTGCTAGAAAGCTGATTATCAATATGTTCAAGCGTAATTCAAATGTGAAATCAACTTACTACGACAATAATTCCTTCCTCGATAGCTACAATAACTCACACGCTGGAACTAGAGAAGATCTAGTCAGAACTGAAGAAATCGCATTGGAAGAGTTTGACAGAAACGCCAAAAGAGCTTCCAGGATATCTTCCGATAATAAAAGATACTCAATTGATAGAAAGAGATATTCCTCGGATGTGGGGCCAGGATCAAGAGTGAGAACCTCGTTAGATTTTCCTGAACTCACCACAGCAGAATCACTCAATAGAAACGATTAACTCATAAATGAGTTTGAATTCAACAAAAACCTGTTGGTTCTATCTGCATTATTATATACAATTCTCTGTTATTTACATTTAAATGAAAAGTTTATTATGAATGCTACACGGTATTGGTCTGCATCGATGAAGATCTCATCGCCGCGCGTCCAACGGAAATTGTCGGAGTCGATTTGCACCCGGAGAATTACAAGAAAAACAAAATTCAACCGATAACAGTAAGTGTTCAGGAGAATTGCAACAGAGTTAGCTAATTCTACAGTATATATACGTGGAAAAGATTCTTCTGAAGTGAATAATTCATTAAATCTCTTTTTTGTGGAATTTTTCACATTTCCGGAGTCAGATCGAATCGTTTGTAACCTTGCTGAGAAAAAAATACTTGAAATTATATCCGACCTGTATCAACCGATACCGATGCAATTGACTTCCATATTTCTATAGATTAACTATATTGATGTACAAACAGCTGTATTTGATCATTTAGGATGAAGTCGTAGCTTCAATTATACCCAAATTTTGCAACAATTGGCATCGACAGGTGAATAAGTCGTGTATCGGCGGAGCGAGAATTCTTTCTTTTTCTTTGGCGACCTTTCCAACTAGCAAAAACTCACCGAATTTCGCATTCTTATTGGACGATGCGTCCATCCAATAGAAAATCCCTTTTGGAAAAAATTAATATAAATACATAGTTTATCCCGATGAAAATTTTTTTTTGCTCTTTTTTCTTACGTCTTATAACGTTTAATTTTATACAGAAATAGACTAACAAATATTCATTAAAATGGATTCTAACTTCTTCGTTGATTTCATGATGGGTGGTGTTTCCGCTGCCGTCTCCAAAACCGCTGCTGCTCCAATTGAAAGAGTTAAGTTATTGATTCAAAATCAAGATGAAATGATCAAGCAAGGTAGATTAGCCAGAAAATACGATGGTATTGCTGAATGTTTCAAGAGAACTGCTGCTGAAGAAGGTATGACTTCTTTCTGGAGAGGTAACACTGCTAACGTTATCAGATACTTCCCAACCCAAGCTTTGAACTTCGCTTTCAAGGATAAGTTTAAGAAGATGTTCGGTTTCAAGAAGGAAGATGGTTACTGGCCATGGTTCGCCGGTAACTTGGCTTCTGGTGGTATGGCTGGTGCCACCTCTTTGGCTTTCGTCTACTCTTTGGATTACGCCAGAACTAGATTGGCTAACGATGCTAAGTCTTCCAAGGGTGACGGTAAGAGAGAATTCAACGGTTTGTTCGATGTCTACAAGAAGACTTTAGCTTCTGATGGTATTGCTGGTTTGTACAGAGGTTTCGGTCCATCTGTTGTCGGTATCATTGTTTACAGAGGTTTGTACTTCGGTTTATACGATTCTTTGAAACCAGTTGTCTTAGTTGGTCCATTAGAAGGTTCTTTCTTAGCTTCTTTCTTGTTAGGTTGGACTGTTACCACCGGTGCTTCCACTGCTTCTTACCCATTGGATACCGTTAGAAGAAGAATGATGATGACCTCTGGTCAAGCCGTTAAGTACAAGGGTGCTTTCGACTGTTTCAAGCAAGTTGTTGCTGCTGAAGGTATCAAGTCCTTGTTCAAGGGTTGTGGTGCTAACATCTTGAGAGGTGTTGCCGGTGCTGGTGTTATCTCCATGTACGATCAATTGCAAGTTATCCTTTTCGGTAAGAAGTTTTAAATTAACTAATTAATATTTTTAAATCTAAATAGTTAATTTGAATCTTTTTATTGTATATATTCAATCCTTTATTTATTCAAGTTGTTTTATACAAGAATAGAATAATCCTTTCAATTTCAGATTGTAGTTTTATTTAGTCGCTCTACTTTCTCAATCAGTATTTTTCAGTTTACGAATCAAAAGTGAAAATTCGTAGATAGTCGGATCAATGATTCGCGAACCGGATAAGGCTGAATTTTTTAAAGGTCGTGCACGAAATGCTGCAAACAAAAGATTAGATACAGACATTAAGATCAACTAAATGGTCGAATCTATGAGTTTCAATGTGTTTATGTCAGATTTCGTAACACTGTTCAACAACAATGAAAATCTTTAATTTTTTGAAACACCAAAAATTAAGCAAGTTTTGCGATTTTTATTTATTTATCCATTAAAAAACAATTTCAAAGTTTAGAGATACTAGATTTATGTTCCTGAATTGAGTTCTAGTACACTACGTTTATTATAGCTAAACAAAGTCAAACATATATTAAAACATACATTGAAATATTTGTATTAATGAACCGTATAATATTAAGACCACCTCTAGCATAATATTCTCTTTACAGTTTCACTAACATCCCCCAAATATTTCAGCTTGAATTTCAAGCAAACTTCACTCCTTAAAAAAGCTTCTCGAAGTTTAAGTACAACAACTTGTAATTGGAGTCTAAATCGTATAAAATCCTTTCGTGTTTCTTGTATCTTAACTTGGTCAACCTTTCATCGCAGTGAAACAAACTATTGAATTCTGTTTCATCATCCATAGTATCAATTTCGTTGATCAAGGTTACAGAAAATTTGCCTGGATTGAAAATCTTCAATATCTTCACCAAGACATCGACAATGTTAACCAGCTGATCAGAGATTGAACTGAATGGGAAGTTTGTTTCAAATGAAGCATACGACCACCCAGCTTCAGGAGTGATATGTAAAGTATAATAATATCCACCATTGTTACTGCTAATCGAGTTCGAAGAAAAGCCACAAGGTGTGAATGAAAAAGCATCATGAAGAAATCCAAATGGGTTCCAAGATTGGTCATCCTCTTTTGGAGAAGGTAAGTGTTGCAATCCATCAGGAATAGACGTATCGCAGGAGTTATCGTATCCATTGAAGATTGAATCTAATCCAGTTGACTCAATGGTGTGGATTCCACATTCATGTCCTAAATCATTCTCTACTAACCCTTTTTGGATCAATGATTCATATCCAGGTTTTCTCGAAGTAACAAAGTTTTCAGCACAAGTTGGGTCAAGATCAGTCATTAAAACTTCGAAAGTTTGATCTTTAATCATAGTAGAATCCTTAGATTCTTCTTGAATACTTCCTCCGGTATACAAATACCAGTGATCATCGCTTGTGAAATTTCCAACAACATACGATTTTCCATTCATGAAGTGTTGATTCAACAATTTGACTTCAGTCTTCCAGTCTCTATGAACTGTCTGTTGTTTCTCAGGAAACATGAATGATCTTCTAGAGTAGAAAACTTTAAAGATCCCTCTAGTGGTCATTTTTTTATTGACAAATTGCTGGATGTCATCAAACAATCTTTCAATACAAAATAAGGTAGTAGTAGTACCACAAGTCTTCAAGATAATTTTATGTGGAAACACAAACAAGGAAGACTCTGAAAGTAAATAAGCATCCATGTACTTGGAAGATTTCATAGATAAGATCTTACAGCTAACCAAGTCTAAGATTTCAACCCAATTCTTTAAGGGGATACTTCTTAAGCCATCTTCAGCAACACTGTGAGATTTGGCCTCATCTTCGTTGGCCCAAAGCCAAACTTCTAATAACTTTTCAGGTCCTTCAAAAGCAAAGGTGGAGTCTAAGTTAGCACTCAATTCATGATCAACGTAGTTGTCGTTAATGTAAGCTGGTGCAACCATTTCAAATATTTTAAAATTTTTCTTTTTTTAATTCAGTTCTTTAAGGTGGATTGGAACTTACTCTTCTTAATAGGCAAAGATATTCCAACAAACTACAATTGAAACGAAGAGAGAAGTAGCAAGAAACGTTTCAATCGATAATAAGTCGGGATTTTTTTAACCAAAAATTATAATTCACTAGTGGATGGGGAGGATCAACAAGTGAAAAATATAAAAACGTGTGATTCGTGATAAAATGTTAACCAGGTGATAAATTTGCAGTTAATCTGTCCTTTTGATAAGTTTTCTTGTTGAAAAAAGTATTGGGGTGTTATCCAGGTTCAATTAATTTATTAAATTCAAAGCTCAACCGTCGTGATGATTTCTTAGGCATAAACTAATTTACTAGCAAATAATAAGGATTTGATAATATGGTACTACCTTCCAAATATAATATGAATAATACCACAGAATAAAGATTTTTTTTAAAAAAAGAAGTAGATGTTGTTTAAAATAAACTTGCTAGCTACGAATGAGACAGGAAAAATTTTCAATTGTCGCACACTAGATCATTCCAAGAAAAGATAGGTACGTGCTACTAAAAATGTCTCAAGTGAGAAACAGTCACATTGACATTGGATTTGTTGGAAAGTAAAGAGATATTCATAACAAACAGAGATGAATAAACAGTATACCAGCTTTTAGTTTGTCAATCGAGGCTTCAATGCATTTTTTTCTTCAAAATAGCTCCCCGTATCAGTGGTAATTTCACTAGCCACATGCCTTTCTTTTTTTTTCAACCGCATTCCCCCGGTTTTATGTAGGATCGGTTAAAGCTGCGAAAAGGGTTTACATTCCGTTTAACAAAAAATTAATAAGTTTATAAGCTATATAATGATAATCTAAAATTAGACACTAGAAACAATTTCACTGGCATTCTTCAACACTTCAACCATCTTCAAACAATCCTTTCTCTTTTGAACAGTTAATTCATTTTCCTTAACCAAATCACCCAAATCTTTTGAATTGTACAATTTCTCCAATAAAACCTTTTGGATGTCATCCTTAGATTTGACAATTAATTTCAACATGATTGCTTTTGGAACCAAATCACTGACAGTTCTCTTAACAATATTATAATAGGATGAAATCAACAACTTAATCACCTCGGTTTCCATTGTTTCTCTTTCGGACATGGCTCCACTGGCTCTTAACACTGGTGGAGGAGCTTCCATGCTCTGTAATCTCTTTTTGTTCTTAGAACTGAAGAAACCACCGAAGAAACCATTGTTTCCTTCATCTGGCTTTGGGGACTGCTGTTGAGGTTGTTGCGAAGGTGGTAATGGCTTGCCAGTCTTTGGATCAACTGCAACTTGAGGCTTTGGATGGAACTTATCTTCAACGATTGCCATAGCTTGAGATCCTTTCAACAAGTCTGGGTGGGCCGTGTTAACATAAGTTTCTTCTGAAGAGATAATATCAGTGACAAACTTATTAGTTGGAATCAAGGCTTCTCTTAAAAATTGGATAAAGTGTTGAGATAACTGCTCCTTCAAAGCTGGATAACGAGAGTATTGCGGTTGACTGATAATTTGTGATAAAATTCTAACCAACTCGTCAAAGATCAAATTGATACATCTTACACTTGGTTCTTCCATTCTGTGAATTTGTTGTTTGACCAAGACTTCGAAAGCCTGAGTACCCACAAACAAAGATGGCGCACTACCAGAGGTATTGTGCATTATGGTTCTGATATCGGTGTCCTTAATCTGGTCATAAGGGTCCAAAGAATTGATACCATTCTTAAAAATTTCATGGAACACAAACGAGATTCTAGCACCACCAGTCAATTCTTGAGAAGTCAATTCTCTAGCTTCACCATCCAAGATTCCATTGTAATCTTTAGCGAAACTGGTAATCATACTGAGAGCGATCGAAGTTGGACTTTCTGCCATCTCTGGTCCTAACAAGCTCAACTCATTTTCATATTTCTTTAACGAGTGTTCGATTCTCATCTTGATATCTGGTAAAGTACCCTTAATGTGATTCAATAAAATACCATTCAATTTTTTTGCCAAATATGGAGTACCACAGTATTGAGCTTTGGCTCTGTAACTTGGGTGGTTTTCAAAGAAATTAGCTTCATCCTTCAATGCATCTCTAATAGTCTTTTTAGTCTCAATATCCTTTTGACCTCTATTAATAACTGGAACGTAACCAAATCTTAATGGAATCACTCTACCTGCCAAAATATCAATAACATCGGTACCAGAATCCATCAAATCAACTTTAGTTAAGACACCAATGGTTCTTGAACCTTCTGGATCAACTTCTCTGGCCAATTTCAAACCATCAGAATTGGCCAAATCAGTGTTGGCGGCATTGACAGATAAAATGATTGCGTTTGGTTTAGAAATAAATTTCATGATCATTTCCCTGATTTGTTTTTCGATGTCTTTTGGTTGATCCCCAACTGGAACCTTTGTCAAACCTGGTAAATCAACCAAAGTTAATGTTAAGACATGAGGAGAGTAGATTCTCAAGTTGATTGGAACAGGTGAGATACCCAAGTTTTTACCAGTCTTTGCATCGGTTTCTCTAACAATTTCGCTTCTAATATCTTCAAAGTTATAGAACTTTTTTCCTGGAATGTGTAAAAATTCACCCCATTCTTCATCATTGTTTTCAGATTGACCACCGGCTTCGTTGGTTTTGTTAATTGAGATTAAGTCCTCTTGACCTGGCTTCTTGGTTGATCTTCTATTGATCAATTGTAACACCAAAGGTCTTCTAGTCACAATACCTGTACCTCTAGGTAAGAAATCTCTACCCACAATATTTTCTAAGACAGAAGATTTACCACTGGATTGGGAACCAACAACAGTAATTTGTGGCAAATCGACAGGACTGCTGGATCCGCCTCCTAGAGGTGACAACGCATCTTGTAATTTATTAATAGTAGCAATTAAAGTTTCATCCATTGTACCCAAATATAATTTCTAAGCTTCAAAAAAGATTCAAATCTGACTCAATTATCAAGGATGATCAAACAATAAGGATAAATAATTGAATCCACAACTGAAGTTATGATTTTAGGAGTTTTCGTTTACAAGCCTGTAAACTAAAATGCGTGGTGCGAATCGTCGTTAAATGAGTTTCGCACGTCTTTCAATGGGTAAGCACCTATAGTTTGATGTTTCAGTTGATTAGATGATATAGTTAAATTATATATAGTTATACTTGTCTATGAAGCTAGAATTTGCAGTGTATGAAAAGCCTTGGAAAATATTATCATTGTCAGTCAGCTGAGGTTTGACAGGAACGTTTATGGCTTGGTCAATGTTGTAGTCGCTAACCTTAAGACTGGTGAATTCTGGGGAGAAGTTTTCAGCAAGAATAGGATCCGTGATGACGGGTACAATTGGAGGCACTATCGAGGGATCCCTACATTCGAGCTTTTTCCAGTCTAGCTTTCTGAAAAAACGATGTTTGGTGAAAGTTTCCCACAGATTATCGACCTGGAATCGTTTCAATGGATTTTTGTTCAATAGCTTTGTCAAAATGTCTTTGGCGTCCAAAGAGAAGTAGAATGGTAGTACCAACTTCTTTGTCAAAATTTTATCTTGTATAGCCTTGTGTGAGTTTCCAGTGAATGGTGGTTTCCCACTCATCATATCATAAATCACACATCCCAAGGACCACCAATCAACTCCATAATCATATTCATCACCTTTCAAAACCTCAGGAGCCATATACTCTGGAGTGCCTATGATGGAAGTACAGTGATCATTCTCATTACCTATTTCTTTTGATAAACCGAAATCAGTAAGTACAAGATGCCCATGGCTATCTAAAAGACAATTCTCTGGCTTGAGGTCACGGTAGACGATTCCTAAATTATGCAAGTGTTTTAACGCTAAAGCCATCTGAGCAGCATAAAAGGCCACATGGTCTTCTTTGAATGCATTTCCCAAGGAATTATTAGTGGTTAAATGGTGGAACAATTCACCACCTGGGATATATTCCATGATAAGATAAAATTTATCCTGATCTTGCAAAGCATAGAATAAACGAACAATATTAGTGTGATGACTAATACTACTCAAGATTTTTCTTTCGTAGATGGTTCTCTTTACATGGCTAGTATGCTTGTCTTTGTTCTGTTCATCGTGGATAGTGATAACAGGTTTTCTCAATTGTTTCTGGGCATATAACTTTTGAGTGTGCTTGTCTTGAACCAAGTGAACTTTACCGTAAGCTCCTTGTCCAAGAACCTTCAAAGGAACAAAATCTTGCAATTTGCGTTTGTGATTTCCTTCTTCTTCACTCGTCTGATCGTTGCTGAGCTGATTAGAGCCAAGTGGGATAACTAATTCCAGATTATGAGATGCCACCGATGAAAGACGAGTACGAACAGAAAATCTTCTATAGACAGATGATCGTCTTCTAAGTCTTGCCAGAAAGTTGGATTCCGGGACTTTCAAAGATGAAGAAAGGGAATATTCATATGGTTTCACTTCAAAGCCTTCTTGAGTCTCTGGATCATCTAAAGGATCATGTGGGTCGAGCACAGCCGTTTCAGCCAAAGACTTAGCGAACGAATCTTCATCGAACTCAAACATATTCAATAATTAGGTGGATGTGAATCAAGTGAAATAGTGAGATATCTATAGTACATTCGAACAACCACGTTTAAACCAAATGCAGCATATCAATAATTAGTATAAAAAAATTGCGTGCGACATTGACTGCAAAATTGCAACTTGATTAATATATCACAATAATACGTAAACCCGATATTTATTATTCATCCATATACACATAAATATTATAAAATAATAGTCTTAGGCCTCATTAACCTTATTGAAATCCAAATAACAGTAATTCCCAAATACAATGCACTAACAAACGTGAATGTCAAAGTCGGGATCCCATGAGCCAAACCGAATTTATAGAGAGATTGAAGGACCACAGGAATAACAATATTGACGACACTTGTCAAAAGGTACATAATGGATAATACTTGATTAGTTTTATCTGGAGGATAAAACTTGGATATTCCCGAATTCAAAATTGGATCTAAGAAGCTTGCAAAAATAACCAAGCCAAATGAAGCAACAATCTGCCAAGTATTTACAGCTGTCGCAAGACAGAAGTACAAAAGAGTGAAAGCGGTTGTGGCAATAATAATGGCAATGAAATCCGAATTATCCAACTCATGATGACTGAACCTCACATGGAACCAATTTTTCAGCACATACTTTATAGAAGGCAAGACCATGGTGTAAGAGACTAAAGCCACACCACATGTAAACATTGTTAACTTGGCAATGGTTTCAGAATCCCAATGGAATCTTAATATACCATACTGAAGTAAAATAGAAGTTATCAGTGGATCCACTGAAGACAAACAGTTGCAAACCAAGATCATAATTATCAGAAACCGAAGAATGTAGAGTTTATGTTTTAATGTGATTGGAACAAATTCTTCGGGCAACCAGAATAGCTTAATTTGACTAAAGATACTCTTTATGTGGTTCATTATCACAGCTGAATCAATATTTCTGACTTCAAAGGTACTCTTTGGCTTGAGATGTGGGAAGCGATTATAATATCTGACTTTCTTCATAGACTCAGGAAGTATGTACGCCATGATTGCAAAAAGTCCCAAAGAAACAGTAGAAGCAAATACGAGAAATAAATCAACATCGTATGATGGAATACTATGAGCTTTGCCAGTCCTTATTATCACAGTAGCCAAACCTTGACTAGAAAGTTGTGAAACCATAAGTGCTGCAAAAAGCATAGAAAGCTTTGTTTGTCTCATTTCGGGTTCTACAATATCATTAACATAAGAAGCAACACCTGAAATAATCCCACCATTAGAACCAGTCAAACTTGAAAACACTGAAGCTAACAAGTATAAGCCAAACTGAAAACCTTTGAGGTACCTTACCGAGAGATAAAAAAGGACTTGACTGATAAAGAAACCCATGGCAACGAGAAAAATTAGCATTCGTCTTCCGTATTCATCACCAATAATACCACAAACCGAAAGTCCAACAATCGAAAGAACCTCCCTCAACACATTACGCACTTGCATAAATTTAGAGACAAGCATTTGGTTAGCAATAGGATCACACACTCCATCAATAGTGTTGGATTCACAAGCTTTTTCAAAATAGATGGCTTCAGTAGATGCTCCAGCCATGTTGATGAACCCTGCAATAATGAAAATCACGCTAAGTATTCCAAGATTGGGTTTCTTAAACCACAAGAGATACTTGGGTACGCCTGCAAATTCGTCTTCAATGTCGTAATTAATCTCATCATTATCGATAGGTTCTTGAAGAGTGTAAGGAGCTTCCTCTTGTACTGTCACATTTACAATGGTCTTCTTGCTATCAAGCAAGCTGGTTGTTTCGTCTGCCATTGCTGTTGATTTAGAAAATCAGGGGACCGTGAATATTATTGTTTTATATACTTCGTTAGCCGTGAAAGCTAAGGCTCTAAAAGTCTATCTAGTGAGCCAATCTCCGCCTAATCGCCGCGGCTGCAAAATTTATTAAACCTAGTTTTGGCCATGTATACGATAGTCAATTTTGGTGAAAACGGAACAACAATACAAAAGCTGGATAGGAAAGAGTATCTGAAAGAAAACGGCATCTTTATATAGAATTGTTGTCTATATTATGTAAATGTCGGTGAAGGACAGACGGCGATTGCGGAGCCATGCGGAACAGTGCGAGAGATAACACCGGTGTGGCTATTACACTACCAAGTAGCAAGACATAATTACCACAATTATGGCCAAGGCATCAAGACTCCCACACACAGCATAAATCAAAGGAGGAATATTGTGAAGTAATCCCAACTGATAAATGTTTACGAAAACTATGGGTGCAAAAATACTGCAGATCCCATTGACCATAGATAAAGCTAATATCACTTCTGCGACCCTTTGCTTTGAGTAGTACTTCAAAATCACCGATTGTAACGTGGGATGAACTATAGAATTCACGCTACCAACGACCACACTTCCAAGATATTCTCGAGAGTTTTGAGCTGTTCCCAATCCAAAGTAAAGCATCAAATTAAATGTCAATCCCGTGAACACTAAGGCTGCATCCACCTTGTCGAATTTATGAGGGACGGGTACCAAATGGAGTGCTTTTGTCAAAATTGATGACGAGTAGAATGGGAACAAAATATATAACAAGATGACTCTGGTGAAAGAAAATGTCATTATAAGTTCACTGACATTGTGTGTGTCCCAGTCAAACATATAAACGGCATAATCGACTGCGATCTCACCTACTCCGATTTCAAACATCGTCATTAAGGTATTCACAGATACCAAGCAAATAACCAAGGATCTATTTCTCCATGAGTTTTCTGCTGGAGAAACCAAAGTTTTAAGAGGTCTCCAGAGACTCAAACTTACCTGGGGTTTGGCACGAGATGAGGTATTGGATATTTTGGATTCAGGTAATACAACGATAATGTAAATCAACAATAATGCAAATATCCCAATTTCCACTTCGAATACAAACTTCTCGGTATTACTAAGGTTCAGAAAATGATCTATAGCACTAGTGTGAATTGAACCTTTGGTGGACCGTGAGATGAAGTTGGATAATAATGGTCCTAAAGTTCCTCCAGCAAATAATGCCCCATGAACATAACCCATTGTACGAGACCTCTGGCTAGGATGAACCACATCACTAATATAGGAATCTGCAAGTCCTAGTATCCCCAAAACACCTCCCATTGACATAGCCAAAACATCACAAAATAAAAATAGCTTCATTTTAAACTGTTGATAATGCACAATGACTAGAAATAAAACCGTTCTTGATATCACCATCGCCAACACTATCAACATCATAAAAACTCTTCTTCCGTATTTGTCAGATAAATGTCCGATGTTTGCCAAAGCAATCACCAGGGAAAGTTGTCCCGCAATTAACCCATACTGATTATAATTGGATACTAACATTTGGATATCAGTGGCATCACAATGATCGTTTCCATCCACAAGAGAATTACATGCCAATTTGAACCGTACAATTTTCCGAGTTGGTTCTCCCACAGACGTAAGGGTAAACAAAAGAATAACAATATTGACGAATATCCAATGTGGACGGACATACCATTTCATGGCTTGAAGATGGTTATTGGTTGTAGTCCATTCTTGCTCCAATTCGTTTTGCTTCGAAACACTGTCGTCTGAAAGGAGAGGAGTCTCATCGGATGGGAGAGGACTATCGGATGATGAGCCCGTAGCAGATGCCTGATGGTCTGAAGTCATAGAATCCGGGATCTGCTGAGTGTTTTCTAAAAATTAATCGATTCAATTGCCTTACCGGTCTAATTCCAGCACCTGTATACTGCGACAGTCGTTAATCAGGGGACCAATGTGAGAGGCTCAGTGCGAATGGCCTGCGGATGCTAAGGCTGCATGGGCCGAATCCGCGCCAAAACCTGTCGCGTTGACACTGGGCAGGTGGGGGGATAGTAGGGCCGGAAACCTAGATGGCACGACTAAGCATACAAAGACCGCGTGACTGCGAAATATCGATTGACGTTTCCCACGACCGCGACATCTGTTAATCAGGCCAAACCACTAGGCAAAACCAAAGAGCGCGGACTTTGTGCAGTCCCATAGTCAAATTACCAAAAATTTTCATTCTCATTAAAAATTTTCAAAAGTAAAAATAATTGTTGAAAGAAGTTTTCACTTAACAGTTTAAAGAATAAATCATAAAATGTCTTTACCAGCTTCATTTGACTTAACTGCTGAAGATGCTAAATTATTATTAGCTGCCAACGTCCACTTGGGTTCCAAGAACGTTCAAGTATGTACCATTACATTACCTTTGTCGTGGGTTTAAATGAGATATCAAATTTGATTGAGGAGTATACCGAATACCATGAATTCCAATGACCAAATTTCCTTACAGTGTAATCCGAACCTACACCAGAGAATATGTTACCTATTCAGTCATTTCACCTCAAATCAACACCTACGAGTATCGTCTCTATCTTTTTCATTATACTAACATCCTTTAGGTTCACAACAAATCATACGTCTACAAGACCAGACCAGATGGTGTTAACATCATCAACATCGGTAAGACTTGGGAAAAGATTGTTTTGGCTGCTAGAGTTATTGCTGCTATTCCAAACGCTTCCGATGTTGCTGTCTGTTCTACCAGAACTTTCGGTCAAAGAGCTGTCTTGAAATTCGCTGCTCACACTGGTGCTACTCCAATTGCCGGTAGATTCACCCCAGGTAACTTCACTAACTATATCACCCGTTCTTTCAAGGAACCAAGATTGGTTGTTGTTACTGATCCAAGAACCGATGCTCAAGCCATCAAAGAATCTTCTTACGTCAACATCCCAGTCATTGCTTTGACCGATATGGACTCTCCATCTGAATACGTCGATGTTGCTATTCCATGTAATAACAAAGGTAAGCACTCCATTGGTTTAATCTGGTGGTTAGTTGCTAGAGAAGTCTTAAGATTAAGAGGTGTTATTCCAGACAGAGAATCTGAATGGTCTGTTATGCCAGATTTATATTTCTACAGAGACCCAGAAGAGATTGAACAAACTTCTGCTGAAGAATCCAAGACCGAAGAAGCTGAAGAACCAGCTGTTGCCGAAGCTGAAACTGAATGGACTGGTGAAACTGAAGAAGTTGACTGGGCTGAATCCGGTGCTAACCCAGCTGCCGAAGAAGCTGCCGCTCAAAACTGGTAAATTTGATTATTATTAAATACCTTCGTAGCTTCATAATAATTAATTCATTTTTTGCAAAGGATCACGGGATCGGGATCTGAAAGAAAAGAAAGAGAAAAATCAAAAAATTTAAAATCAAAGGCAACTTTTTATATATATAAGAATAAGATATCTGTTCCATAGATTTTCCTAGTTTTTGTATATTTTGTATCTTATAAGTTCAATGACATATAATATAAATTATTGTTAATGGTCTTACATTTATATCGATTATTGCGGTGTGGCCACGACTTTCGTTTTCTCGCGATGGTTTATCATTTTTCAAGTGAAAAATATTCTTTTCTTTAATTTGATTACCACAGGAAAACCGCCAAAATCAAAAAATGAAATCTCTAGTTGTCAGCTTCGTGATATATAGCAATATATATCGTTTTTGAGGTGAACTGGCTCGTTCTGATTCGTTCAATATCTTGAAAATTGAAGTTATGGTGGCGCCCACATATTCTAGAAATATACTGTTCAGATTTCGGTCTGATTATTGGTAGTTTATTTTGCAGTGCTAGTTTTTGTTTTCACGGCTTAGAGTGGCCAATTTTTTGTTTTCGTATGTCTGATTTCCATACTTGTTTTAAGTATGGGCGTCGGGTTTGGATTTCCCAGAAAAAATCTCCGGTTTTTCGTATCATTACTTTTCAATAGAAATGATACTTCATGCCCGGAGGATATAAGTCTTTGTAGGTTGCATTAATACCATTTTCGAATGCACTTATCAGCTCTTGTTGGCAACTTAATTGTTGATTTTTCAAGTGTATCTTTCGCTTGTGCTAGCGTTTTGACGATCATCAAATTGGATTTAGTACTCAGAATCCGAATTGAACCAACCAGTCATCGTAGTCCATTCTCTTTCTAACACAATATATCTAGGAGAAATATGTACCCAACTGTGATTTTCAGACTATTGTTAAGGAATCGTGGCACTGTTCTTAACAACTTATTTTACCTGGTTAGTTCTCGAGCGCGTATGATGCAAATCAGTGCTCGAATAGTCTCGCGTACAACAACATTTCCCCAGAACTAAACATTGACATTCACTTTTCACAAATCACCTTATGAAGTTCGGGAAATCCTTTCAGGAATTTATATACTCATTGAGTACCAACGACAAGTACTCCGAGTTCGATCCAAGAAAGTCGTTCAATAGAATTAATAAACCAAAGACCGAAACCGAGACTAATCTTTTATCGCATAGTAATGGTTCTACCACTTTTAATAATGACTACGAAGAGGACACGAATTACGAAAAGTATAAGGATCAAGGGGTCCATGAAGTGAGACTTGCTTGGAGGCACATAAAAAATTGGCTCAACAAGAACTCAGCTGATTTAAACAGCTCATTACAGAAAGCTTGTACTGACGATGATTTAAACGATTTTCAAAAGGATTTGAACATCAAGTTACCTTATTGTGTGCACTTATTTTACAAAATGACGGACGGTCAGCTATCAGATGATTATAATAAGGTGGGTGGATTATTTTTTGGATTGAAATTGATGCCTTTGGATGAAGTTTCTGTCATGACTGAACAATGGAGAAAGGTTGCCAAAAAACTCACAACAGAGATGTCCCAGTTAAACCATTCGAAGAAATTACAAGAATTGCCTCGAATGAGCAGCTACAAGGGTTCCAATTCATCAGTGGATTTGGTCAACTCCTTCGACCAAGGAAACCCTGATTCGAGTAACATATCTCTACAATCTCTGGACGGAGACCACGTTGGGTTAGAACCTGGGGTTTCCAAATATCCAGCTCAAAGATCTATACCTCCGGGTGCTATCCATCCAATTTTTGCTCATCCCCAGTGGATTCCGTTAATAACTGATGAGGTTGGTAACTGTATTGGTTTGGACTTATCTCCCCCTTTAACCGGAGAAGGAAAATGGGGACAAGTGATTTTATTCGGAAGAGAATTCGATACTAAATATCTCATTGCCGATAACTTCGGTGATTTTCTTTTGATATTTGCCAATGACCTAGAAAAGGGCAATTGGGATATAAAAATCCCAGAAAAGAACAATTATGGAGACCTAATGATTGGTAATGAAGGAGACTTGGTTTATATTGAAAAGGAGTCTAAACAAGAAATGAACTATCTTACAGTATTAAAGAAAAGATGCATATCTCACTGGATCGAATCACTTGATAAGAAGGATTTAAATGAAAAAATCAAGAAGCTCATTGCAGATCTAAAACTGAACCCTGATTCGATATTGAATGTCCAAAATGTGAATGATAACTCAATTGATGATTTTATAAACAAGAATTTAAACTTGGTTAATGATATGATCAAACCAATAGAATCGGAGGACAAATCAGTAGATATCACTGCTGCTCCCCAGATTCTAGAGGGGAAGAAGACGAAGACCACTCCACAGCAAAGCTCCTTTTCTGATTCAGGCGTGTTTGTTTATTCTGAAGGTAAAACATTGGATGATGTCGAGATTTGAACTACCAAATAATTCTTTGAATATGACCAGGTTCGCTGGACCAAGTAAACTCATACTTGAAGAAGATAACAAAAAATGCAATGTTTACAGCAGTTAAAGCTGCAAATTCAACTTTGTTTCTGATTGTCTTGTTGTCCTCAGGTGAAGTAAATATTCTAAATATGATTAATGGTGCAATATAATAGCGAGGTTCGAATAATGGCGATGGAACAATCGTAAGAATTATAGCCATCATGAAAGAGCAGATAGCAATAGGACCAAGTGACAACTTCCCTTTGTTTCTGTTCAATCTGTCAATCACATTCCAAGTTGCAAAATGGTACACTGGAATAGCGAAAACGTTAGCGTATGGGCGGTTCAAGATCTTTTTGAAAATATAAAATGTGTAATGTCTGTTATCCGCAAGTAAAAATGGATGTATCACCAGGAAATTATCTATAATATACTTGATAACAAACATCACGAAAATGTTCACTATTGAAGATAATATCGATCCAAAAAGAAATCTGTAGTACCGACAAAGGGTAGGTAAAGACAACCACGATGGCCAAGTGAAGACATTGATAAAGACAAGACAATAGAACACTTGCACTAGATGCATTTGTACCTCGTGATTATCTTTATCACCGAAAGTAATACCACCATTAACAAAAAGAAAAACACCGAAAATCACAACATTTATAATGTAAGGTGTCAATTGTACTATATTTCTCAAACATTTGGTTAAGTATCTGTGAAAATACACAACAACAGACCCATCATGGTTAACTTGTTGATCAATCAAAACGGATGCAGTAAAGGTAATCCAGATGATATTGGTTTGACGAAACCATAAGCTTAGGAATCCGAAAAAACCACTTATGGCTGTAGTCGAAAACGATACAGGAGTTTTGAAGACCATCAACAACGAAGCTAACATCAAAATAATCGACCAAACGTCTGTATAGAAAAGAAAATAGTATGTTAGAAGGATAGGCATACTGACGATATTTATAGACCAATACTGGTTTTTAGATTTTGGAAAATTTTCAAGTATCAATGGTAAAAGTACCAAGCCCCCAAACAAGTTGACCGACCTTAATATATCATAGTTCGAACATACTTTGTCCATGGGATACCCTGAAATCCACAGAATAATATACGAATAAGTAAACCCTAGCACGTATAAGCCTGGAGGAGTGGTAATCTTGTCATCCCATTCATCAAACTTCAACTGGCAATATGTGAAACATTGGTTCAAATGAAATATCTCATCAATAAAAGGATCTTTTACTTTGACACTCACTAAGTGATGGATTACACCACATAGTCCTAGTACAATCGTAATAGCAAATATCTCTGATTTATACATTTACATGAAAAATGTCCACGCTCGCTTTTGAAATTGTGAACATAAAATGGCTGCAAAATGTTTACGAAGTGTCAAGGTCCAATCTAAACCAACAAACCTGTAAGACTTCACATGAAAGAAAAACTGCCTTGAATTATACAGAAATGATGATCTAAAGTTAACACGATTCGAATTTGTATTCTACGTAAGATCTTGCGTTTGTGGTCCATACCCAGATTGGGTGCTGCGGAATTGGATAATAAAGTATTCTTTCAGTAAACAGCTCGCTTCTTTTCTTGGTTCATAAGGAGCTTCAGATGTCTGAAGTCGACAGGTTTCTTCTTGTAATTGAAAACCAACCTTGCTATTTTGTCGTCATCGAAGCACTTCCATCTGAGCTTCCACTAAACGAAGATAACGATTTTGTTGAGGTATCTTTTAGCTCTCACCGTCTAATGCATTTTGCTCAACCTGCTATTGATTCAAATGGAAATATACCTGAACAAGGATATGAGAATTTAAAAATAAGAAATGAGTGGACGTGTCATTTACCTACAAAATTTGAAGTTCTTTTATCTGGTGCTTTGGGTTTTACGTTGACAGATAAAATACTCTCAAATTCAACAGCCAAGCAGATTAAAGAAATTTCCAACAGATACCAACTCACAAATAAATTAGATGAGGTAACACGTAAGAACTATACAAGCTTGAAACCCCCCACTATTTTGGTTCCTTCAAAATTCATTGAGGCACCCAATATTTTAGACGATTTTTACTCAAATATAGTCAGTTGGTACTATGTAGATAGGTATGTGATGATAGGCATGGGGAATGTTTCCAGTTTATGGGACTCTAACAGTTTCAGATCCTGGAGTATTTCAATTCCCCAAACTGACTTGATTACTTGTGTGGCTTGTTCCCACGGAGACTTAGTCCTAGTTGGAAATAAATCGGGAAAACTCATGCTAATATCAAACTGTGGGAAGAAACTAGAAGCAATCTGTGAATTGAGTGGTACAATCCATTCAGCAGTTTGGTTCAAAAAAGATGATAAATTCCTCGTCAGTGATGATGAAGGATCTGTGTTCTTGGTAGAAATTATACCTCGAAACATACACGGGTTCGGCTTGAAACTACTATTTAGATTCGAGGGCCATAAGCAGTTTGTATGCGGAATTGCAATTAATTCTGTCCAATCAACTGTAGCATTTGGGAGCAACGACAACAGAGTCACGGTTTGGGATATAACCAGGGATGTTCCTCGGATGCAAGCTGAGCTTCTTCATAAAGGGGCCATCAAGGCATTAGAGTTTTGTCCTTGGTGTAAAGATTTATTAGCAACTGGAGGTGGGTCTGCCGATAGATGCATAAGTTTTTGGAATACAATAACCGGATCATGCATCAGCTCTTATTACACTCAAGCACAATTGGTAGCTCTCCATTGGTCTCTATACACAAGAGAAATAGCTGCCGTATATGGGTACAGTGAAAATAAATGTTTATTAATGGTGTTCTCATATCCAGATATGGCTGTTTCCAAATGGGCTCCCACCTCCACAAGGCTAAGAGTAGTCAGTGCCACAATTTCACCAGATGGATCATCCATATGTGCTGCCTGTAATGACTCAAATATAAGAGTCTATCGACTATGGGATGTAACAAAAAAGTACCCTCTGTTCAATCGCCTAGAACACCTACTGAATTTGGTGAAGCTGCTTTCAGATGTAGACGCAAATACCAATTGTATGAGGTAATACTGCTATGAAGCACAGAATATGCTCAGTAGACTCACTACCTTGGTGAGCATGTATATGTTTAAATATTCCTATATATTTCCTTATGCTCACATGACAAATATTTATACTTCCAATGGCTGCAAAAATTGAAGAAAATGTCGCATCTTACAACATGAAGTTACCCTTGAATAGCCAAAATTTGAAAGACTTATTGAAAATCAGATTGAAAAGATTTGACTTCAATGTCTCTTTGGAATCCTTAGAACGTGCTTCGAGTCAAGAAGTTTCCCTTCTCCGTGAATTGATATATCGGTACCAGATAGTGATAACAGAGCGTGAAATACATTGGTTCACTCCGAAGACACTTGAATCTTGCACAAATAAATACTCGACCAGATTCAAGACAGAAAAGAATCTTCATAGAGGATCTGGTTATGTGATATACCATCATGCTTTGAAAATCTGGCTAACTTTCATGAACATTCCAGTTCATTTGAATGAAGTTTATACCGACACAACCTTCGTTTCCGAAGCAGTCCGATATTTCGATAAATTAGATTATTACATTCAGTTGGTAGAACAACCAAATAAGTCAGACTCGGATCTTTCAAGTTTCCAGTTTGATACTATACATCATAATGATATCTTGAATTTAGCAGGTGGAAGCTTGTACGATGCTTCAGATAAACAAATCCAGTTTCTATATGAATTATTGATGAATCTTCGGATTCTGATGGCTATGAAACAAAGACATGATAATGATCCGAATTCTACTGATGAGTCTTTTGAACTCTTTAGAACACATTACTCGTTCACAGGTTCAACTGAACAAGTCAGTCACGTCGAGTTTCTTCTCTACCAAAGAGCAAGGAAAATATGGTCAATGTATCGTCTGACATTGTTGGTTGATTATTTTTGGACACCATATGATTGGAGAAAGCATGAAGAGAAAACATTTATTTTCTTTGTCAAGTTAAGTGATACTCTCTCGAAAGTTGCCAAGTTTAGACATCTTGAGTTGAAAGATCATCACCCATGTCCAACCAAAGCTCAAATCTTCGGGTTATCACAAGAAGAGCTATTCCTGTTACGAGACTTATCGCAGACTTACCAGATTTTCACCACACATTTGAGAAGTTTATCTCAAGGACACTCATGGTGCAGTGATTTCCTCTTGAATCCAGATTTTCACCACACATTTGAGAAGTTTATCTCAAGGACACTCATGGTGCAGTGATTTCCTCTTGAATCGTGAAGAACCCCAATTGATATTTTCAGACTTTTCGAGCTCTGATTCTTTTCCGTTTTCATTATACTGCGTAGCTCGAGAGATATGGCGTGAAAGACTATTATCGAGCACGTACGAGCTATATAATCCGAGAAGATGCAAAGGAAGCTTAAGTAGTCCATCACAACATCCTATGAAACCTTTCAATCGTGAAGAACAGTTCAATGCTACTCTCTCAGCAAATGAGATCTTTTTGAAATTGGACGTTTACGTTTTCAGACGACTCTATCCACTCAAGAAGTACAAGACAATCAGTCAAATGATTGAGAAACCATATAAGGGACGCAGAATTATTTTCTCTGATAAACAATTTGCGTCTTCCTCCGATAAATTTAGATCGCTTTTGAAGGCTCTCAACAAGCCATTTGGTAGATTGTGTACGGCAGCTTTAGGATTTACTGGGCAGGTACTTTACTGGCTTCAAGCTAAGAGGAGTGATAAATATTTTGAAGTCGTAGTCCGGCTTATAAGAAAGGAATTATCAGAATTTAGATACTGTAAAACAGGTGAAACAAATTGGCTAGACATTCCCCAATATCCTAGGAAGTATATCGCCTTAGTAATTCTTTCCAATTTCAGAGCAAGGTTGTACCCGACTCACTTCGAATCTGTTGAGCAGTGGGAGGTATGTGAAAATCGACTACTTCTACATTTCTTGTATTCTTTGTACGGAGTTTCTTACATGTGAGTCGTACTTATTAACTGAAAGGTGAAAGAGTAACTTGAATCAAGAGCTTAAGAGTAGAATTGGTTTCTGGTAGGAGACACGAGTAGAAATAACGATTCGGTTTGGCTGCGAAAAAATCTCCAAAACTAACTTCCACAAATAGGATGAACTTTAGGCAAGTTTTATGTTTTACCACTATTACAGTATTTTACATATTGGATACGACCCTGGGTACCATAGTACCCAGTGCCGTTATGAATTTTGACGGCTCTCTTGAAATGCCTCCGATCGAAAAGGAAGTTTCTCCCTTGATTGTAGAACAGGAAATCAACTTTGGTGGGTCAAGAAATATTTTAGATACCTCTCTAACATCTAAAAGCAAAAACAATGATGCAGAATATGACGTTGATAATGAAATTACGTTGAGAGATATTGTCACAGCAGTGGAAACAGGATTTGAAAATCTAGAAAATACGTCAACAGCAAGGGAAGCTGAATTTGAAAAGCTAGCACATAGGTTAACAGAAATGGAAACAGGATTTGAAAAGCTTGCAAAATCGCTTACAGTAACCCAAGGAATATTAGCAGATAGGCTAAAAGAGTCTAAAGCTCGATTAAGAGATATGTTTATAGCATCACAACCTCGATTACATACTCGTGAAGAACCTCAAACTAGTCTCGATGAATTTCTCTCGTTGAAAGATTCTGTACAAGCAGGAATTGAAAGTTTGAGGCAAGCTATTGTTGATGCAAATAAAACAGGCTCAAAATTTCCCGGTTATATGTAGCCAGTGCTTACGTTTACGATCTTTGGAAGTCTTCCGGGTCTTGAGAATGCAATTTTACACTTGAAGACCGTGTTTGCCTGGTTCTTCATTTATTTTAAGAGAAAACCCCAGAAAGGAAGGGTATCAGATCCGAGATCCCTTGACGGTGAAAATAATGCTCCAACAGAACGTGATAGAACCGAAAGTGCTGACAAAAATGCTACCAATTTGGTTGGTACCAATAATGCAGCCCCTTAGGTAAATATTTTGTTTAATATCGGAATAAATGAAAGCATCGAATTCATGCAAGTTGTAAGCGTCTCTATTATTGCGTTACTTTTCAGGAGGCAGATATGAATATTGATAATAAGAACAGTTTTGATCTTTGTTTCTGAACTACAACATGTATGAGTTCTTAATCATATTCAATGGCGAGTATTTGCGTTCTTTATAGCCAAGGAATAACGCAACCTGACTTTTGCTTTATTGTATGTATATTTCAGTATAGTATCAATAGGAGCTATCTCACTGAAATTGATTAAAGCCATTATACATATGAGTAGACAGACGTTGAAGCGACTTCAAATCCGCTATTAGTGAATTGATAGAACAGACTCTATAAAAAGCTGCAAATTCTGCTACCATTCAACTTGAGTTAAATATAGCCGAAAAAAAAATGCGAATGGATCATTTTTTGCAATTTATTAAGAGGCATTGCTTCATTCGATATGTCAGGACCATTGATCAACAGATCTTTAACCACTATTCGTACCGAGTTGGAGTTCCTCCAAGACTCAGAGGTAATCACCGCTGAATTATACGAAAAGTTAGTAGCTGCTCTTCCTGGGAAGTACCAGAAAGATATGGACCCATGGGGTGTCGACAAGCTCGCAGGATCGGCAGGTGCTGCAACTCCTGTAGCTATAACACCTTTGGCTGCGACCACAGAACCTGTCAAACAAGCCCCCTTGAGTAGTGATACGTTAGCATCAGAACTAGAAAGTACCAGAATTTCAGCTCCCGAAGGGCCTCCTTCAAAATCCTCCCAAAGACCACCAGCTCAAAGACCTTTGGGATTTTGCAAATCATTATATGATTACAGTGCTCAAGAGTCTGAGGACTTAGACTTGAAGAAAGGTGATAAACTCGCTGTTGTTGAACACTTATCTGAAGATTGGTGGAAGGGTTACAGAAAGGATGAGCCACAGAAGGTAGGTGTATTCCCATCTAACTATGTTACATCCATTACTGAATATGATTTCGGTGCTGGTCTGTCTTCAGAAAAGGCAGAGTACAGGCCACCACAAGAAGAATACAAAGCTCCTCCTCAGTATCAACAACAACAACAGCAACAACAACAATATATGTCTCCACAACAAAGTTATAGTTACCCTCAGTATCCACCACCCTCAACTAACTACTACCAACAACAACCACAACAGCAACCACAACAGACTGTGGTTGAGCAAAACGGACATGGAAGTGGTAGCCATGAGCATATTAAGAAATTTGGTAGTAAATTGGGAAATGCAGCTATTTTCGGGGCTGGTGCTACAATTGGTAGTGACATCGTTAACTCTATCTTTTAGGTATCGTTATATAGGTTTTCATAATATATGGTTTATTTTAAGTGTTTAACTATTTACAATTCTTATTCGCATCCTTACTACTTACGGCCATCAGCTACGGTGTTTAACAACAAAGTGTCATTATCCAACATGATTCTGTTTGGAGATTTGGCTAAGATCCCAGCAATTTCTCTGGCAGTATCCAATCTTTTCAATTCAACATAATCCTTTGATTTTTTGATGGCTTCACCAATCAACTCGGCTGACTTAGCTTCACCTTGTGCTTTAACAACCAATTGTTGCTTCTCTTGGATAGCCTTGTCCACAACGAAGGCAGCTCTTTGTGCATCTTGTTGTGCAATTTGTTTACCTTCAACAGCAGCGCTGAATTCAGGGGAAAACGTCATAAAAGTCAATGAAACATCGTCTAATAAAATGTCAAACTTCTTGGCTCTACGGACCAAATTTTCCTTGACCAACCTTGAAACCTTTTCTCTTTGGGTGATCAATTGGGAAGCATTAAATTGTGCCACCACAGACTTCAAAACTTCATTGACAATAGAAGGTAAAACTTTCTCGTCGTAATCAACACCTAATGTTCTATAGATGGCTGGCAATTGCATGACATCTGGTCTGAATAAAACTCTGCAAGTAATGTTGACCATTTGCAAATCTTTGGTTCCAGTTAAAGAGGCCACATTTCTTGGCTTGGCTCTGACATCATACACAATGGGTCTTTGAAACCATGGTAAGATAAAGTGAGTCCCTTCAGGGTATATTTGAGGTTTGACACCGTGCAAACGTGAATAGACGATAGCTCTTTGACCACCATCCACATTGAATAATGCGTTTTGGGCGACCAATGCAGTTCCTCCCAAAAGTAACAATCCACCAAATCCAGCGAAGATCCCAAAAGGTGATCTTGGACCTCTAGCTCCTCTACCGTAGTTGGCAGCTGCTCTTCTTTTTAATTCGTTCTGTAAGTTTTTCCAGTTCTGGTCACTCATGGTTAGGGAATGAAAATTAATTTGCCATAAAAATTCAAAGAAATCGCTGCGAAATGACGGCCACACAATTTTAATTGATTTCAAAGGACTACGATGTACAGTTATAAAATCTCAGCATTTTATCTCAACAAAAGTACCATTGTTAATGGCTCTTGAGAATAAACTTTTCCTTGTGCTTTGTAAATCTTAAAAGACGCTTGCTACTGTGTTTGGAAGAGAAGTGCTAAAACAGAAAGTTGTATTCCTAGTGTTCACATAGGTAACTGTATTCTAAACTGTATAATTGTGTTGGATATACACTGTTGAAATGATATTCATTTGTTGCTGAGAACAAACTTGAACATCTGTTTTACTATTTTATAGTCTAGCTTGTAAGAGGTCTTCATGCCACAAAATTTAATGGTATCTGGATTTATGGTATCTCTGGACTTATGGTACCAACAGGGTCAATGACTCTACCATACAGCTTGAATAAACACCATCTATGCCTCTCTTTGTCTGAATAAGAAGGAAAGTAATCTCGGATTCTTAATATGGGTGCAAATTACTGTCGATGGTAATGATGAGATCAAACGCGATTTTTCGATTATTGTAAATAAAGACCTATGTCTCAATTGGACGTGATTATCGAGGGTTTGAACCCGATGCAACGCCTGGCTGTAACAAGGTCCCCTTTCGGTAGGCTCCAGATTATCGCTGGTCCAGGAACGGGAAAAACAAAGGTTTTGGTGTGCCGGGTTGCCTATTTACTTTTAGCTGCAAATATTGATCCACAACATATCATTGTCACCACATTCACAAAAAAGGCTGCCAACGAGATGATGGAAAGACTTGAGCCTATTTTTCGGGGGTCAAAAATTGATATTGGTAAGCTACTCATTGGAACATTCCATAGTATTTCATTCAGGATCATCAAACGATATGGGAAGAAATTGGGGCTTGATCACTTTAACATCGCAGATGAGAGAGATAGTACTCAGATTTTGCAAGAAGTGATATATTCTCTAACAACGGAGGAGATAAATGAATTGGAAAACTATCCAGAGGAAGAGGTTTCCAACTTCAAAGGCGGTTCCACCAAGTATCATGAGTTTGATCCCTCTAAATTTAAGAAACAGATCTCACATTTGAAATCTGGTGGAATCACCGTATTATCCTACAGTAAACAAGACAACAGGAATAGGCCATTGCTTTATATATACCAGAAGTACCAATCCAAGCTAGAAAGAGAGTTCTTACTCGATTTCGATGATTGCTTACTTCAATGTCATGCATTAGTATCCAGATATCCAGTCTTGAATTTTGTAAAACATGTATTGGTTGATGAATTTCAAGACACCAACGAAGTCCAATTGCAATTGATGTATGAATTTTCAAAGGGAAATACGGCAAATCCAAAGTTTCAACACAACTTAACCATAGTGGGAGATCCAGATCAAAGTATCTACGGGTTCAGGGCTGCTCAGTCTGCAAACTTCAAGAACATGATTTTGCATTATGAACAGTCACTTAAGCTTCAATGTGAAATTATACTTTTGAATGAGAACTACCGTTCTACTAAGGATATATTGCAAATCTCTGAAACAATTATGAAGCAACAGGTAAAAAGAGTCGCCAAACAATTGAACTCCCAAAAAACAGCCTCTTTTAAACTGGTCCATAAGATTCTCGATTCCAATAAGGATGAAGCTAAGTGGATTGTCTATCAAATTAAGTACTTGAATTCATTACCTAGTTCTATATTCAAGTATCAAGATATATCGGTGTTAGTTCGATCTGCTTTCCAAACCCGAGCTATCGAACATGAGTTTGTCAAAGCTAGAGTTCCCTATAAAATGGTTCGAGGTAAAGCATTTTGGGAAAGGAAAGAAGTGGTAGCAATTATTGACTTACTTCGAGTTGCTTCCAATCCGTTTGATAGAATTGCATTCCTTAGAACCATGGCATATCCCAAGAAAGGAATAGGAAGTAAGACACTCGAGGAAATCAACCAATACTTGAACGGCTGTGATCTCAATCGCATGTCTGTACATCAACATCTTCGACATATTCAAACATCAAAGAAGCTACTCATTGAGTCACATTTGGCTTTAATTGAATCATTCAAAGAGGAGGTGACTCAGGTTGATCTACTTGATGATAAATCAGACGCATTGACCAGGCTATTTCTAAATATTTACGAAAAATCAAAGTTGAAGACTGAAATTGGCGACGATGAAGAGAAGAACGAAAATATAATGGAAGTATTGAAACAACTTATAGAATTCGAGCCGGCTGAAGAGGATTTGGCCCTCTATTTAGGAGGAACATTATCCGATTTGAGTGAAGATCAAAGGTCTCACGTAGCTAAATTTGTGACCTCTATAGGGTTATACGAAACAAATCAGAATGAAGAAGACGACTCCAATAAGGTAGCATTGTCGACAATTCATGGGGCTAAAGGATTGGAATGGCCAGTCGTGTTTGTGCCAGGACTTTCGGATGGTCTATTTCCAAGCAGATATATTAAACAAGATGATGAAGAATCTTTGAACGAAGAAAGAAGGTGTTTCTATGTGGCGACTACCAGAGCCAAAGCTCTTCTATACCTCTCTTCCATAATTGACAGTGGAACTGATAATAATCAAGGGTGGATGCAAAACTTCAGCAAGGTATCTCCATTCATCGGGCCAACCGTATTGGATAAATGCTGTGAAACTCAGAAATGCTTTAGAGATTGGAAAAGTATACACCAGCTTTATGACATATGTGGAATGAAACCTCCTGATTCGAAAAGTTTTGATCTAGATTTATACAACAGAAGCTATTTAAACCAATGGAACAGTTTTAAACTAGACCAAATTCCAATATTGGATCCCTTTGATTATAAAGAAGTGAATGAGTCGCCAGTGGTTTCTTCATTCACAACGGCCAAACAGCAGCTTGGTCTGTATGAGGATATAATGCAAGCAAGAAAAAGGCTTCAGGAAAAGCGTCAAAAGCTTTCATCCAGACCCAAACCCACCATAATGACGATGTTAAAGAAGAGTCATAATCAATTCAAACCACATCAAAACGTTCCCCGGCCTACTCAATTGGCAAGTAAATCGATGGCACCAAAATATGAGTACAAGCAAATACTCAAAACGGATGGATCAAAGACTAATAGAGCACCAACATATATAGCATCACGAAAAGCACCGAAATGATAACAGTGTATAAAAAATATATTCAAATCCTACTTAGTAATTTGGAAAGACCATGGGAAAGTCAAGTGAACAGTCTTATCGTCATCAACAAATTTGGTAACAGCCGAATAATTACCTCTAGCTAACATTCCAGAAGGTGCCTCGACTTCGGTAAAGCTGGTTTCATAGTATGGCTTGTCAGTAGTATTTGGAGCATAAGAACCCAAAGGTTCTTCCAATTTATCCACTCTGATTCCAGCCTTTTTGACCGAATGTAAATATCTTAAACCAGTGATGATTTCGTGTTGAACTCTAAACTTAACACTCAATTGATAAACAGATTTTTCTTTAATATTGAACTTAATATCCTTGTTCAAAGTATTACCATCGGCATCCTCCAAATCTATCACTATTGGTTTCAAATCAGGTTGATCTGGAAATGTCAAAGCCATTTCGACGATCACTACCTTTCTTTTATCACCAGCCTTAACGGGATAAGCATTGGCATCAGAAGTCAATCCCAACGAAGCCTTCCATTTGGCCAAACTTTCATCCTCAGCATCGAGCTTGGTATATTCTTCAATGGTTTTCTTTTCTCCAACAACGTATCCTTCTACAGATTCAGGAACTAAATCGTCTTCAGCTTGTGGATTGGACATGGTTAATTTACTCGAAACTTGGACAGGTGTGAACACCAGAACTTTACGAACACTAGACTTTACGCGGCGACCGATCGCGTCGTCTACATGCACGACTTGTTGAGCATTATATATAATGCAGTGTTAGCTTGAAGTCAGGGACGTCTATACTTCAGGTTTATTCCTAGTGTTTATCGGGTGCTCTTGTTGCGGAGGATATTGTTTTGTCTAAGGCTTGCGGCTCTTAGGAGGGGCATTCAAGTTATTATGGGGATTTTGGTGGTGATAGTGATTGTGAGGTTTATGGTGATAAGATCCACTTCCTGTGCTTCTCTTCTGTCTTCCCGTGTGATAAGAATTATTGTCCGGGATTATTATATATGGGTTGTTCAATAATTTCCTCTCGGTCTCTCTATCGTAAGGCATCTGGTAGCCATTATATGCGGGCATGTAGTATCCTGGATGGTAGTACCCTTGTTGAAACGGCACTCTCATCATTTGCCCATAGTTGTTGCCAGCATACATACCTCCTTGTGTTTCAGGTACGTAGGAAGGAGGATATGCTTGTGTATATGCTTGCCTGCCGTAGTCGAAGGCAATAGGATTATAAATAGATCGGTTCCTTTGATCATATTGTTCGTCTGCTTTTTCGTTTTCTTCATCTTCATCGTCATCTTCATCTTCGTCATCTTCATCTTCATCTTCTCCATCGTCACTTTCTTTATCTGCTTCTTCTTTGACATTGATTTCCTTTTCTACATCACTTTCATTATCGTTCTCATTTTCGTTACTTTTATCGAATATCTCTTGCCTTATCTTCATGTATAATGCCTCTTTATCATTTCTATCGGTTTCCATTCTGCTCGTGTCGGGGGTTGATACACCTGAAGTGTTCGACTCGGAAGCAGAGTCTCTATCGTGTAGTACTGGAAATTCGTCAGTACTGCCTCTTGCACTGGATTCCAAGTTCCCATTTCTTGTCAACATTTTTGGCTTGAATAAAGTGGGTATCTTAGGTTTTTCCTGTCGTATTTGTCCTTGGACTTGTTCCTGTGGGCTTTGTGCATCTATTGGGGTGAATTTAGCTGTCGGTACCTCTATTTCATTAGATTTTTCTGGGTCTGCAGCAACTTTATTGTCCTGGAGGATCAAATCTGAGAGCCTTATCTTTTTCCCTTCATTGATATTCTTGTACAAGGTGACATAGTCAAAGTTCTCTTTGGGAGATACTATGATGTCACAGGTAGTTGTATTATGGTGTGAAAGTTCGTAATATTCACAAAGTTGGTGGCCCAATAAACGGAAATATGAGTTAATTAATAATTGAGAGTCTATCAAATGGTGCTTTGACTCGATATTTTGCAACTGAGAAATGAAGTAAATCAAGTTTTTCTCTAGCAACAAAAGGAAGGCCTGCTCTCTAGGTTTTTGTAGAGCAAAGACTACTGCTTTTGGTACATTCTTCGGCATTTATGGATATTTTACAAGTTTTGACTCTATTATCATTTAACAGACAACTTGAATTTTTCGGTTTCGCAATATCAAGTAGTCAAAGATCAACTCTGATTCTTGAATCTTCCGTTACTTTCATAAATAGTACTTGGAAATGAGTGCTGATGATGTATGTTTGAACAATTCAAGTAATAATACAAGCAGGATACACACAGTGATTGAAGTACTCTTATTTACTTTTAAACTTAATTGTGTCTCCTGATGATATGCACATCGATATGGTACTAACAATCTTTATAGATAAGAGCCAAAAGATTAGCCAAGTTAGGGGCCAGAACCTCAAATACTGCAAGTGTCTCTTCTTCGTCCGAAACCAGCTCTACCAATGTGGAATTGAATCAAAGTGAATCAAAGAAATTAAAGCCAGCTGATCCAGAATTGCCATCAGAACCAATTAAGTCCCAACAGCCAGAAAAGACTGTCGAAAGACCTGTGGCCACCCCGGACGTCAAGCCAAAGATCATACTCTCTGAAGAGGAAGTTGTCTCGAAATGGCTTCGTGGTATCTTGGATGAGATGTTCAATGTGACATTGAAATCGAACGGTTCCTCGACGTTTGTTGAATCTTTGGCCCAAGAACTAGACGATGCAAATAGAGATGTTCACGAGAATGACTTGGAATCTATTTTCATGGAGGTATTATCAGAAAAAGGGGTACCTCAACCATTCAAGTCTTCTGTTGATTATTTGTATTCCATTTATAATAAGGCAAATAGGCTGAAGTCCCGGTTATCCAAGAAAGAGCCATACTTGGATAGGAAAACACGGATATTGGCATCCATTGTTGATTTTTGTTGTAACTATGGGTTTATTTGTTTCCAAGTTAGTGACATGTTCATCAACAATGATTTGGAAACCTTGGTGAAGACCTTTATCAATTCTTCAAACACCATGTCTGGATTCTTGACTGATATAATTTACAAGTCGATTGAACAAGAAGGATTGATGGATATCTTAAATTTGTTATTCCCGTACATTAGTAGTCAACTTTACAGTGTAAATTTGAGCAACCCCATCTATAACAAGTTCTTGTTGGTGTTTAAGACATTGGTTGATATCAAACCAGTTGCTGCAGTATTTTCTCAGGTTAATGGATTCGCTCCACCAGATTCCACTAATGGGTTGGACTATGAGAACAAAACGTTGTTAGGCCCTTTGTTAAGGTTATCTCCTATGATCGATAAGCTTTCGACAAATTATTTTGGTCCAACTTTCAATGAACACAACTACAGTGCAGTTACTTCAGCTTATGACTCTATTACTGTTGAATTTAAGTTAGTCATTGACCAGTTGTTTGATATAATCAATAAATTGATTAGATCATCTCCAGTCACAAGAAAAGCCTTATTGGATTGGTTTTCTGGTTTAGTCAACGTCAGTCATTTGAGAACAGGAAGTCACTCAGATCCTTCCAAGTTGGCCAGTGATGCCATTATGTTTAATTTATCCATAATATTGATCAAGTTAAGTGCCCCTTTTTTGGAGTATCCAACTTACTCTAAAATAGATAAAATTGACGTCAACTACTTGAATAACAGTCAAGGTTTGATTGATTTAAAGGAAGAGTCAAGAGTTAATGCTTCTATTCAAGAGTTCAATGAGTATTACAAAGACTCCTTTATCGACGAAGATCCTAATTTCATATCCCACTGTTTTTATCTAACATTGACATATCTTCAATATGGTATCGGTGGTATTTCTGTTCGTTACGATAAGCTCAAGTCTCAAATAAAACAATTAAAGGAGAGAATTACTACCATTCAAAACAATCAGGTACCTCCAGGAAGTAACCCTGCAATGCTCCAATTATTAAAGCAACAGTTACCAAAATTGAATGAACGTCTCAGTATGTTGAATGGAAAGAAACATACTATCAAAGCAATGTTTGAGTATAGGGATCTACAATTGGATATTTTTGATTTCATTGTGGGATCTACTGTTTTCCTCACAAGAGTGATTGACCCTTCACACAGCCATCCTCAAAAGAAAGTTGATATACCTCTTTATCAAATTCAAAGAGTAAGTGAGTTGGATGATCAGGAATTCTTGAAAACCAAATGTCCAATTCCTTGGAAGTTCTTCCCTGAATTTTTCTTGGAAGGTATCATATCTTATTGTAAGTTTACTACAAACTTTAGAAGTTCTCCATTGGTTAGAAATTATGATAAATTGCAATTGTTTATCGAGTTTACAATGATCTTAATCAGATGTCCTGAAGTCTTGGGTAATCCACATATGAAATCAAATATTATCGAAATCTTATTCTTTGGTTCTTTGCCAATGTCAGATAATAGTCCTGGGTTCTTGTCTGATATTTTCCATTCAAACGAGTTGGTTAAGAAAAACATTTTGTATTCCTTGTTGGACTTATATGTCATGATTGAAAAGACTGGTGCTTCATCCCAATTTTATGACAAGTTTAACAGCAGATATTACATTTCTGTCATCTTGGAGGAGTTATGGAAAAACGAGACTTACAGACACCAGTTAACTCGATACTCCACTAATAATATTGACTTTTTTGTTCGATTTATCGCTAGAATGTTAAATGATACTACTTATTTGTTAGATGAGACATTCAACGAATTGAATTCGATTCATAAATATCAACAGGAAATCAAGAAGAGGGAAGCTGGACAGCCTGGTAATGAAGAAGAATTTGGTAACACTGATGAAGTTTTGAAGAATTTGGAAAGCAGTGAAAGAAAAGCCAAAAGTTACATGGGTTTGTGTAACAAGACAATGCAGTTGTTCAAATTATTCACCAAGGAGGTTCCTAAGGGTTTCATGTTGCCAGAGTTGGTGGACAGATTGGCAGCTATGTTAGATTACAACTTAGAAGCTATGGTTGGACCAAAAGCTTCGAATTTGAAAGTGGCAGACCCATTGAAATATGATTTCAATCCCAAGGAAATGTTGCAATCTTTATGTCAGGTTTACTATCATTTGTCAGAAGAGGACGAATTTGTTAAAGCTGTATCGAGAGATGGTAGATCATTCAATATTAACTGGTTCCATAAAGCTGAAAGAATTTTGTCCACCAAGACACTTACAGATTCTAAAATCATTAAAAGTTTAGTAGATTTTGGAGAAAAAGCTGAAAATCAACGATTATCAGATGAAAACGAAGAATTGGAGTTAGGTGAAATTCCTGATGAATTCTTGGATCCTTTAATGTTTACAATTATGGAAGATCCGGTGATTTTACCTAGTTCGAAAATTAGTATCGACAGATCAACCATCAAAGCTCATCTTTTAAGTGATGCGACCGACCCATTCAACAGAGTCCCCTTAAAATTAGAAGATGTGATTCCTGACGAAAACTTGAAGCAAAAAATTAAAGACTTCAAGCAAGAGAAGAGAAATGAGGTGCAAAGAGATAAGATGGAACTTGATTAAGTTCTACATGGATTCCAAAACTTCCAATATTGATCTGATATAGAAAAAAATATACAACGTTTTTACACTTTGTGATTCATGTATTGATTTTTAAAAATTTCAATTCATTATTATCTAAATTATTTTTGTTTGAACGTATAATTACATGATTTAAGCCTTGATAGCAAAAGATCTCTTTGGGAAAGTGGTTTTTTGTTTTCTAGCCTTGTCAGTAATTCTGGTAGCTTCGAACTTAGTCAACTTTCTTCTGATAGCTCTAGTCTTCTTAGCTCTTAAGTCCTTTGGAATGTACTTCTTACCTTGGTAGAAAGCTCTGACATTTTCTCTTTGGTTCAAGTTGATGATGGTCAAAACCTTAGCAATGTTCTTTCTGACAGTGTGGATTCTTGGTAAAGATGGTTTTTGCAATTTTTGAACCTTCAAGTTAGCTAATTCTTGCTTTAATTCAACTAATTGTTGTTCTAATTGTTCCTTAGATTTAGTTCTCAATTCGAAAGCTTTTAATCCGGCCTAAGAAAGTTAGTATTTACCTTGATATATTCATGATTAAGAAAGTCACCAAACTTGGGTCAGTGAAGTAGAACATGATGCCCAGAACATCACACATTGGATACGGTCTTTCTATTATACTCTTCTCTGTTGTTTCCGACTATATTCTTAATCTATTCCACATATTTAAACATACCATTTTCAATAATTTAGTTTAATAAAAAAATCAAAAATTTCAATTTTGGTTAGTCTCACTATTAGAGATGCTCACTGAAAAATCCTCACGGCCAACATTACACAAAAAGCTGGAGAGTTTTGCCGGTCACGGAACACGCGCGGTCATTATTAGGGTCGCAACCCTAGGCATCACCATTGACGATATATACAATCAAATGAAATTTGACGACGCCCGGTGGACTTATTGAATAAGAGGTACAAATAATAGAATTGAAATATATATTTTGAATTTAACAAGGATACTTTTTTGTGGAAATCAATTTAATATTGTATATGAACTATCCTCATATATAAATTAGAATTATGGTTTCACAAGTACAACAGAAACTCAAGATAAAAATAAAAGGAAGTTTATACAAAACAAGATAAAAACTTGGAGATAAGAATCACAGATCTAAGAGGAATTCTTCAAGTTAGTAGATAACCATTCCATACCTTCGTACAAACCATCACCGGTGGTAGCACTGGTGGATTGGATGTACCATGGTCTTTGTCTGATGGAATGCAAACCCAACTTTTCGGTTATTTCAGCAGCATTCATAGCGTTTGGTAAATCTTGTTTGTTGGCAAACACTAACAATAATGCATCTCTTAATTCATCTTCATTCAACATTTGTTGTAATTCTTCTCTAGCTTCAGCAATTCTATCTCTATCATTAGAATCGATGACGAAAATAATACCTTGGGTGTTTTGGAAGTAGTATCTCCATAAAGGTCTGATTTTATCTTGTCCACCAACATCCCACACGGTGAAGGAAATGTTCTTATATTCAACCGTTTCAACGTTAAATCCAATGGTTGGAATGGTGGTAACGATTTCACCCAACTTCAATTTATACAAGATGGTGGTTTTACCGGCGGCATCTAAACCAACCATTAAGATTCTCATTTCTCTGTTACCAAAAAGGCCACTGAACAATTTAGAAATAGATAAACCCATATTATGCTGTACTTGATGTATCGACTTTAATTAGAAAAATAAACAACCGGCGTAATTATCAACTAGAGTAATCAATCAATTAAATTCTTTTTGGAGATGTAGAATTTGGTTTATTGGATTGATTTATAATCTTTATTATATGAAGATTAACCTTTAATTGACGTATAATCAAACAAAACTTTCAAGTATTTTAGGGGTTGGAAAGTAATTTTTTTCAAATCGACAAAGGGGCGAGAAAACTTGTGAGGTGGAACTTTTTCTGATTTGATGCGACTTTTCGGCTTTGTGTCATGTTTACGCGTTGCGATAAAGATTAACTGAGCCTGTACCTGGCTGAGCGTAGATGCTATGTATTTATAAATATATCTCGTATGTATCATCTTTGAATCAGATGATTCTGGTGTTGGCCTTGTGGCCATTCCTGGCATTACATTACTTATTAGAACTAAATCGGACATCAGCCGTTTCGCTTATTTTTCGCTTGTATTTTTATTTTTTTCACGTTCCCACATTATTTGCGTTCACCTGAATTTGGCAAAACCACATTTGCTTTAGCCAGACAATTTACTTTCCTACATTTACCTTAGATTTGGCAAATTTCTGTAAAGCTCGGATGAAGACTGCATAACTTACATCTCTGTTATCTGGCTCCCAGTATATCTCTGTTAAACGAATATGCCATGGTGGATAATCTTGCAAATCCAAATTAGGACTGAAAATCACCATCAAGTCGGGCTCACTTCCTACTAACTCGATCAACTCTTCGTTGATCAAATCGATGTTGATATCCTTGACCGATAATTCTTTATTCACGGCCAATTCACAGATGGTTTTAGTCAACTCTACGATGGTCGGTTTTCCATCAATCTTACTTAACAAATTGAGTGATAAGTCAACTGCTTTATCTGGCTTGTTAATAACTACCTTATTTGAATGAGGTACTGTAATTTTGACACTTGGTACGTATTCGGTTCCAAAATATGTCCTGAGGTTTTTGTTGATGTATCGATTCAATTCGGAGTAGTAATTGCTGATAACCCCATCATATTCATAAATGCTTAGTTCCAGAATACCGGCACTGATGCTCCATGCTGCTAACTCGCTGATATCATTCATCAACCCGTCTATTCCCCCATTTTCCTCTTCCTCGTCTTTATAATTTAAGATGCACGTAATTTTCTTGGGGATTTTGGCAAGTTTATTGACATCATCTCTGATGATGTGTGGGGATTTATTTGGGTAGTATGCTAGATTCAATAACCTCAATCTGATTCTCCTATACACGTATAGGCAGTTTTTGTAGATTGACATTAAGAAGAAAATCATCAATAGGATGGAATGATTCATGTAGGTGAAGAACCCCAAAGAGTTAGATTTTTTACCCGTATCTCCAGATAAAGACAGCGGCAACAGGGAAGATATACCGGACTCTGTGGATTTGAAGGAGTTGAACTCATCTAGCAACCAGGTAAACACTGTAAATATCCAGAGGTTTCTCAAGCTATTTGGTGGTTGTTCTTTTGAACTCATGGTGTCCAAGCTTCCATCGATCATCTCTCTTGGTGGATGTCTAGCTCTGAGCTGGCTAATCCCCTGTATATCTTTACTTATCACACTCGATGAACCATTGGCACTAGCTGGTTCCCTCGAATCGTATTTTTTGGAATCTTTTCCCATATTGGAAGTGATAGATACCATATATAAATCGATTTTTTTTCTGAGAAGTGAGCCTTTGTACTATGAGTGCAAATTGCAAAAATGTTCCCCAGAAAAAGGACAACCGAAGAGATTTTAAGAAAACTTCTACAATTTATGCATAAATGGAAAATGACGTTATCTTCTATCATCTTCGCCATTGTAAATCGTCATGTCGTACTTGTTATCTCTATTCCTTGTAGAAACGATGCATAGAATCATCTCATTAACTGAACTAGATTTCGCACTATTGAAAAGAAAAAGTGCTCCTAGAACCCGATTCATGTACCATCACCTCACCGTTTAATATTGTTATATATAAAGTTTGGGAAAAACAGAACAGGAAGACGGTTCATATAACAGATAAGCTACAGGCATGGGGATCTATATAGTTGATAGGATCTCATCGTTGATAGATAATATCTTATACAGCGATGATATCGAGGAAGAGTTTAAAAAAATTCGACTGAAGTCTACCTCCACATCTGCTTTTATTGTTGGTTTGGTAGCGGCTGTTGGTGGATTTTTGTACGGATATGATACAGGTTTGATCAACGATATCCTCGAAATGCATTATGTCAAGCAGAAATTTACAGGGGTTAGTGATGATTTCAGTGTTCATGAAAGAGCGCTAATCACCGCCATATTGTCTTTGGGAACGTTTTTTGGGGCTATCACTGCTCCTTTAGTGTCAGATAACTATGGAAGGCGGTTTTCTATTATTGTCAGTAGTGGGATACTATTTACTGTTGGTACAGTTTTACAAGTGGCAGCTGAGGGCGTGCCCTTAATGTGTGGAGGAAGATTTGTCTCGGGTGTTGCCGTGGGGAACTTATCCGCCATCGTTCCTTTATATCAAGCTGAAGCATCTCCCAAATGGGTAAGAGGATCTGTTGTGTATCTTTATCAGTGGGCTATTACATGGGGATTACTAGTTGCAAGTGCAGTTTGTCAAGGTACAAGGAAAATAACTAATAGTGGTTCGTATCGTATACCGATTGCTTTGCAATTTTTCTACGCCATGGTACTATGTGGTGGAATGATATTGCTTCCTGAAAGTCCGAGATATTTTGTACAAAAGAATGATTTAGAGAATGCACTTCTGGCTCTTTCAAAATTGAGAAAAATCGATATAAACGACCCTGATTTGCTTGAAGAATTGGTGGAGATCAAAGCTAGTTATGATTATGAGATGTCTTTTGGAAAAACTAAATGGATTGATTGTTTTAAAAATGGAGGTGGTAGAAATAAACAGGTGTTGAGAATGTTGACTGGGATGGGAGTTCATGTATTCCAACAGTGCAGTGGAATTAACTTTATTTTCTATTATGGAGTCAACTTTTTTTCTAACACAGCTGTTAATAATTACTACTTAATGAGTTTTGTAACCTACGTCGTGAATATGTTATTCACGATACCGGGTATAATTTTAGTTGAAATTCTCGGAAGGAGAAAGCTACTTCTAGGTGGAGGAATAGGAATGTCTGTTGCAAATTTTATTATTGCCATAACTGGAGTGAGTGTCAGTAATAGTGTTATTAGTTCCAAGATTTCGATATCGTTCTCTTGTGTTTTTATTGCATTTTTTGCTGGAAGTTGGGGTGGATGTGTTTGGGCCTTGACATCTGATTTATATGGTATTTCTATCAGACAAAAGGCCATGTCTATTACTGCATCCACAAATTGGTTGGTTAATTTCATCTGTGCTTACATTACTCCATATCTTATTGATACTGGTGAACATACAGCGGCATTAGGAAACAAAATTTTCTTCATCTGGGGGGGACTTAATGCTTTGGGTACCATATTTGTTTATTTTGTGGTTTATGAAACTAAAGGTTTAAGATTAGAGGAAGTCGATTACATGTACAAGGTTTGTAACAATCCTGGAGAATCTAACAGATTCGAATCAACTAAAATCAACTATTCGTTTATGAACACTCCTTCAGATGCACGGTCTCAACTCAACGAAAATGTTGAGCTTGAATCAAATTCTAATAACGTTTCCAATACCCCTGTTGTTACATCTGAAAATAACTCGAAAAACAATAGCCATTCAATCAACGCCTCTTCTACCTCAGGATCAGAATCCTCAAAGCCAGATGAGAGTCCTTTGAATGAAACAGACGGCATAACAATTATTCCATACACAAACCACAGATTTTCACCATCGATCTCTCTGAGTGACGATGATCACCACGAGGAAGGCAGTAAATCTACCTCCGACTACGAACAATACTTAAGCACCTTCAAATCTGACTACTCCAAGTACGAATCCTCGCAAACGTCTGCGTCTATTGTGCAGAACTTGAGGGATCTTGATATGAAGAACACCGTTATAGCTGCTCCATTCTTCCAATCGCCTCCTAGTGACAGTGATAGTGATAGTGACAGTGGGAACGACGAAAGTGGACCAACAGGTGTATCTGACTTGCATAGAAGACTTACCTAACGATAAAAAAAGTAATGACAATAATGAGCTTACTGTAAAAGTATATACGGGAGCTGTGCTCCGGTAATTAACTTTCAATATATTTATGTAAATTTTACTGTAGTGCTACACTGCCGTCTCGTAGCTTCAGATCGTTTACTGTAGTGTTACACTGCCGTACGAGATTTTGCAGCAGTACCGCATTTTAGCTGCGAAAACAAAAATCTTTAGTGGCGTACTATGACCGATAAATACCAGATCCACGAATACATAAGGTCAGGAAAAGACCAGTTGGCAGAACAATTGATCAATGAAAATCCTTCCTTAAACCTCGTTCAAGATGAAGATGGCAGGTATCCGATCCATTGGGCCTGTTCAATGAATAATTTGAAAATGGTCAAGTTGCTTGTCTCAAAGAAAAACCTTGATATCGATGAGTTGGTGGATGAAAGTGGATGGACTGCCATTCACATCGCATGCAGTTTGGGAAGTGAAGATATTTTAGAACTTTTGATGAGTTGTCAGCCAACTCCAGACATTGACTTAAAGACAGGTCAAGGAACTACAGCATTGCACTTGGCAATCTCCAAGAAGAACTTGGGTGTAGTGAAAAAGCTTGTGGTAGAGTATAAATGCAAGGTCAATGTCAAAGACAGAAATGGCTACACACCACTTATACGAGCTAGTTCAGCTGGACTTGCTTCGGTGGTAAAATTGCTTTACGAGAATAAGGTTATTGTCAATGCTACAGACGGACACGGGTGGACTGCACTTCATCATGCGGTGGCAGAAGGGAACGGAGATGTGGCCAAGCTATTAATTGAAGCAGGGGCCAATCCGGAGATAACGACCGATGAAGATGAACGGGCCATTGACGTGTGTGTTGATGAGAAAGTGAAACAATTTGTGTTCGGTAACTGAGGGTCACCGCATGTTCCGAGAAAATCACAAACGATGACTTTTGTGGAACAGCAAATCCGACAAAGTATATGCATGACCGCCATACCCCCTTGGATTTTCCATTGAATGACAGCTGTTTCGAAATGAGAATGACATTCAGTGGGGATGATTGTAGGTGATGTCAAATGTTTGCAAGGTTTGAAGATATATATAATTTTTAAAATAGGTAGAAGAGCTGTTCATGTAATTAATAACACTTCCCGTTTCAGTGTTGGGTGTTTTCCCTGACGTTTTTCCCAAATTGGAAGGCTCGTCCACACAATAGGAAATGAACGAGCAGATGACTAGACAGTTGTCACTGTACATTGGCCTCAAAAACCTGCGCATAGTTCGATATTGTGACTGTATGCACGTAGCAGCCACTCAGGTAGCTTCCACCTTTCCCGTTTAGGCCGTCAGCAATACTTCGCAATATATTATTTATAAATTTGCTTAATTTGTCATTTATTTAAACTAAGAGCCTTTATTTGTATTACATAGCGGAAATAATTTAAAGGGAAACTTTAGAGTAGGGAAAATTTCACATTAACCTCCAATATATATAGTTATTGTTCCCACTCAATTTCTTGATTATATTTTTTTAATATCTTTTTAAAGTCAAAATCATTCAAACATGTTGGCCATCGGTGACGTTGTATTAAGATCCGTTAATTTCATTATCTTGGTTATTGCTTTGGCATTGACCGGTTCATTGGCTGCCACAACCATTGATCATTCAAATCCTCAAGTCAACTTCGGTGTATTTGCAGCTGCTTTTGCCCTTTTGACTTCTACCTTCTACGGAGTTTTGGCTTACTTCTTGGCTGCTTTTGCCTGGCCATTCGTGTTAGCAACCTTCGACTTCCTTAACCTTGTTTTCACCTTTGCTGCTGCCACTGCAATTGCTGCTGCCATTAGAGTTCACTCTTGTGCTAACCAAGATTACCTTGACGACAATACCGTTGCTCAAGGTTCAAGTGGAAGATGTAGAAAAGCTCAAGGTTCCGTTGCTTTCCTTTACTTTTCTTTCTTCATCTTCTTTGCTTCCACCATCTTTTCATTCATTTCCGTGTTCAAGGGTGGATTATTCGGAACTTCATCTAAGTCTGTTCCAAGAGTTGGTGTTCCAACTGTTTCACAAGCTTAAATTGATTAATAGAGTGAATTTAATCTATCAGGAAAAATGATGATCATTCAAGGATACCCTCCTTTTATTTCAATTGAAAACCAAGTTCTGTGTTTAGTGTATTATTTGTTTTGTAAAAGTTACTGTCTAGTAGATAATTTAATATGAGAGTGACCTAGTTATTGTAGAGATTAGTTCAGGTTTTTGTTTCTTCTCTTCTCTTTTTCATAATCGTTTCTTTCTTTACCTTCAACGGTAGAAATAGAGTTGACGATTCTGGCCATCTTGGCGTGGTATTCATCGTACATCTTGACCTTTTCGCTCAATTTTTCATTGGTTTCGAAGGCATTCTGTTTTCTAATATCTTTCAAGGTTTCCTTCTTTTCCTTCTTCAATTGAGACTTCATTTTATTAATTTCTTGTTTGTTCAAGTCCAAATCGTAATTCTTTCCTGGATTGAAATTATCCTCAAACTTAGGTTGCAACATTTTAATCGCAAGCTTTCTGTGGGTTTGTAATGTTAATGGAACTAACTTGGTGTTGTTCGATAATCTAGTTAACTTCTCTACTAAGGAGTTCAACTTCTTCAAATCACCCACTTGGTTCAGTTGATATTCTTTTAACAATGGAAGAATCATGGTGATAAAGTCTTTGGAAATTGAGTATTCTTTGTATAATCCACTTAATTTATCGATGATTTCGTAGGTCTTATTCACATATTGGACGTTTAGATTGGAATTGTTGAATAAATCTTCGAGGGAAATAGTCGACGTGCAAGATTCCCCATTTGTGCTTTTCAAAAGATCCAAGATCTTTAGTATACAGTTGTTCACTTCAGGTTCAAACCGTTTACTCAATCTTTGGTACTGTAAAATCACATCAATGATAAAGATACATTGGCCAACTCTCTTGAAATCAATGCTCTTGTCACCAAATTGAAGCGAGATGCTCAATAGTTCGTTCATCAAAATCAAGTTAGGTATGATGATTAAATGGTATTTATCTGAACTTGAAAAAATTAATCCACACAAGGTGAAATATACCAAATCTGCTTTGGTGATGGTTTGTGAATGAATACGCTCTTGTAAACCAACCATCTCTTGCCTAAGAAACTGAACTAATTGCTCATTATAAGAATCACTAAGCTTCTTTAAAATTTTAATGATTTCATCGCTTGGATGTTGAGTGGTATATTGGAAAAGAATGGACACAAATTTGTTCATTCTCTCCTTATTTCCTTGTCTTAAATGAGGTTTGTATGTCTTGACAATTTTATTTATGTAATCAACTGAGCTATTCTCCTTCTCGATTGCAGCACTGAATTCTTCTAATGTCAATGGGAAAGAAATGTCATCAGCCTCACCTTCGACATCCTGTTCCATTTCATTGTCCATAGGCTCCTCTTCACTATCTTCGGCCCAAAAATCATCCAAATCATCTCCTTCAGCTTCTCTTTCACCTTCCATACGTTTCAATCTTTCACTATCAATCTTATGAACTCTCTCATTGTATTCTCTTTGAATTTCTTCCTCTGTCTTAGTTCTATCTGCGGGAACCGATCTTTTATCGAAGACTAAGCCTCTAACTTGTTCATCATATGCAACATCTTCTTTTGACTTTGTACTAAATGAAGGAGCTTCTTGAACTTTTCCTGCTTCAGCCAAAATATCCTGGAAATTTTCATCTAAATCATCAATCTCATTTTGGGTCTTGTTAAACAATTTCTGTCTTTCTGCCTTATAAAATTTAGATTTGGCTATTATCTCTTTCATAACTTCTGCTTTCGTCTTCTTTCTTCCAGTTTCAACAGGTTCTTCTGGACCCTCTTGTTCAAAATTGACATCGTCTTCATCTGCTAAAGTTTTCCCGGAGTGGGTCAAAGTAAAATCAACTTCATCATCATCATCGTCTTCCTCATCACTTTCAAGGCTAAACTTATTACGTTTGCTTTGACTTTCACGTTCTCTCACGAATCTTTGGAGCATTTTCTCTTCTTGAGATAATCCACTGTTATTTTCACCGAATCTCCTATCCACAAGTTTACTATTCTTACCCTTTTGTGACTTATGTAACTCGTATGCAATTTTTAAGTTTTTGTTCATGAAAGAATTCAGCTTTGTTGGATTGCTTTTCTCTCTTTCACCTACTTTGACGAATTTTCCGTTCTCTATGGTTGTAACATCACGTTTCACTCTGTTCACTCTAGCATCGAAACTATTGAACTGAGATCTGATTCCTTTTAAAACTTCTTCTTTATCGGATTTTCTGGTGTCAGAAGGAGCTTTGTTCTTCTTATTTCGACTCTTTGTGTTGGTCTGTCCGATTAAACCCTTGGACTTCAACTCACTTCTCAACTTTTTTAACTGTGAACCGGCCATTGCTTATGAGGATATCTGAGAGATGAGAGATGAGATGGATTTTTTTCGCGACCAAGAGTGAGTAGGAAGAAGATATTGAATCCAATTAAATCTCTAAAGCTCGAAGCGTAAACTTTGATATTGACGTAAAAGACGTAAATCCCATTGGGAAACGTTTCTTAAACCATTGATTTCCTTTCCAGCTTCAATAGATTTTTTTAAAATATTCAATTCAAAAAAGATTTGTTTTGTCACGCACGACCAATTTGCAACCATCCTATTTATATAAAGCAAGTAATTAAAGTGGTTAGAGAACTAGGGTGTTTCACATGGCGAAGAGTATATTTATGGAAAATAATAGATACACATTCCTGGATATGAATTGGTTCGAAATTCCTGAAAATCGTTAAAAAAAAATTCAGTATTTATATGTGCATTAAAGTTAAAATAGTGATTTTCACGGCTTATTTATATCTTGTTTGTAAAATTGATTGAGCATTCCTAAGACTCCTGACTTTCCAAGTTTGTCAACACTGATCTCGCTGTTTCTCAAGAAATCATCATATCCATCATTAATTAAAGAGCTGGAAGGATCTAGAGACTGGTTCATTCGAGATTTTCCTGATCTATTATTCAAACTCTTGGGAGCATTAGATGATGGGGTATTATTCCTATCAATATTGCCATTTGGCCTCAGACCAACAGTTTTGTTCGGAATAGATTTGTCTGGTTGATAACTTTCTAGGAAATACATGTAACTCTTGATCATTTTATCATCTTGATAGAACATATTGTTATTATCAAGGTCATCATCGGAATCTTCAAGGTCTTCGGATGCTCCATTGTTTTGACCCAAGTCACTATCGCTCAAGCTTCTACTCTTACGGTGCCTCCGTTTAGCTCTGTGTCTCTTCTTGTTTAACATGTCTTTATCATTCTCTTCAAAATTAAACATAGAAAAGTAACAAATGTATCCCAATCCATCAATATGAATCGAATAATCTCTGAAAAAGTCGACAATAGAACCAGAGTAGTTTGAAATCTTAAACCATAATAAAAATGGGGTAAGGAGAATACTCAAGATTTCATTAAGAATAATTAATATCCTTAATTTGAATAGTTCACAGTACTCGTTCTTAACTTCTTGCGTATGGAGCTTACCTTTCCAGTGCTTTGGGAGATAATGCGTAAACTGGGACACGTACTTAATAGAAGCTTCTGGGTCATAATAGCTACTGGAGTCATTAGCTTGGTTAGGATTTGACTTGGACCCATCATTTGAGTTCGAGGTGATGGCAAAAATAGTACCAAAGATACTGATATAAAACAAAACAGATTTGCCCTCCGTTAGCTCGAAAGACCAGAAACTGTGATTCTCATCTTCCAACAACAACCCACCAATCACCAAAATTGCAGTGATTGATCCACTCACAAAATTTACCAAGTACATCAAATTCACTAGTAAGAAGTTAGAAGGAAACTGATTGATGTACATGTTCGAAGGACCATGCGATAATTTCAATCTTTTGTTGAAGAAGTGAGGCAATTCATTGAATTCTCTTAATTTCCATTCAGCAAATGGTGTAAATTGTCTCAAATTAATGATGGATGAAGGATTAACTCTATATTCGTTGAAGTACTTGAAGAAATACAACAACACAAAGTAAATAACCAAAAATGGAGAAAGAATCAAATTTATTATTGCAGCCATTTTGAATCTTTTATTTAGCTCCATGGACAACTGATTTCTGTTGAAATCCTTCAAAATTTTCGAGTTTATTTGACCGTTAGAATTGAAGACGAAATTGAATATACACAACTTTAAGTTCCATTCCAATGTCTTAGTCAATAAATTCGAATTGGTGAAGGTAATAGGGCCAATTTTGGAATTTAGATCTAAAATATTCTTATTGATTAATGCCACAAAGTAATTCTCTTTCCTCATAATTCTATTAGCAATGTCATGAGGGTTCAACCTGATTTTGGAATTCAAATCATTTACATTAATCATCTGATTTGCAGATGACGTTAAGTTGTTATAGTTCTTCAACAACATGATCTTATTAACCACCTTGATCCAACTAATAGTCAACAACTCATCGTCATTACGGATCTTGATCAACTGATAGTAGAAATTCTGGATCTCCTTCAACTTATACTTATAGTTAAAATACAATTGGACGATTCTCAATCCAATGTATCCCCAAAATCCTAGTAAAAGAAATTTGACGAAGAAAGGCACCTGTTTGAAATAATTCTCCTTCACAAGATCGTGCAAGAAAATTCGTTCGTCTACTGTTTGATCCCAGCTCCGGAAAAATTCATAATTGATGCCCCATTTCAAGAATACTGAAAACCAAAGGATAAATGCAAGAATAAATAAGTCCACTATCTTGCTTAACACTATATTATTAAGCCCCCGATTTTGATAGTAATAGTATACGTCATTCAAAAAGTCATCCATGTTGACAATGTTAGCCCATAAATAAAGAGCTCTTTCTTTTGGGGGAATGTTGAATCTGATACGTTTGTTCTTGAAAATCGATTTCTTGGGCAATGAAAACTTAATAGATTTATTTGCAGCTAGCGTAGCCGTTTCTCCAGTACCTGTACCTGTAGGAACGTGTTGGGTGTTTCGTGGGAGATTCCAATTGATGGAGTCAGCTGGAGTAGTAGCTTCAGGTCGTTTGGATATTGTGTCATTATCAACATCCACATTATCACCACCAGGTCGAGAAACAAGAAGATCCTCTACACTGTCACCCAAATCTTCCAGTTCAGATTCACTTTCAGATTCGTCTTCAGAATTGAGAAGATTCAAGTTATTAAGATGCATTGAGTTGGAGCTCAGAGGAACATTTGCTTCCAAGTCGATCGAGTTATCGTCATAAAACCCGTGGCTGGAGGTGTAGCCGTTGACATCATTCATCTGATTATAGTACACCGAGTTCAACCCGAATATCCTCGAAAGAAACGTATCATTCTGGGAGGAATTTTGGTTAGACATGGGGCCAGGATTTAAGAAAGCGAGTGTGATAGCTGATAAGATGCGCGAGGGTGCAGTTACGTAAGCGTGGCGTGCGGTGGCGGGAAGCTTCGTGGTAGGAAGACGAAGTATCGCGGTATCCACCCGAGGCGGGCAACCCGAGGCGGGCAGGCAGACAACCCGCGCGGTAGCCAGAACAAGACGGCACCAGAGGTAGGGATAGCAATCAGCCCGGCGTGGCACCACCAGAGGCATCCTCACACCAAATTGCAACTGGGACGCGGAACTGAAATTTGCAGTTGGGGCTCAGGTACACCACACGTTCACCTTGTAGTCGCGACCTGTTCAAACCGGACAACCACTCACAAGACATTTGCAAAGCATACCAAGATGTTATAGATCATCAGTTTCCTGGTGTCAATAGTCGCACATGGGAATACTTGATGGTGCGGTAACAATCTCTCGGCTCAAAATATCATGACTACAAAGAACAACCAGTTAATCCCCCACAGTGCTTAAAGGATCCTCCATCGGGATGCGATCAGGATTTTGACAGAATTGCTCTATAAATGGAATAAATCACTGCCGTATTAAATCCTGAATCTCAAATTGGTTCAATCCTCAACACTTTGGGCAACTCATCACCTTATAGGAGAACCGGTATAAAGATCTGTGTACTGCCTCTAACCAAACTAAACTTTGCCTTTTCGGCCTCCCAAGCTCTGCCTCTGTTAGGCTCGGCACAGAAAAATCTTGTCTCATCGTCTCAGCATAAAATTAACTTCAATGCGCATGCCGGAACATTACCGTGTTTACAGTATTGGTGAAATCTATAAATATTTTTGATCTGTTGTTAAGCACCGATCTGTGGATTAGAGTTGATTTGAACGCTAGATTGGAACACGCTATAGACCCTTTTACCTCTAAGTACCTATATATACCAATTTCAACTTTAAATCAAAAATATCCTCCAGTTATCATAACCACAATAGAGGCTGTAATGCCAAAAAAAGCAACACAAAAACGCTTTTTTTTTCTGTGTTTGCGTTGAAAATGAAAAATTGCAGTTGCGGACGTGCGCGTGTCCGAAACACCAAGTGAGAAAGGTTTGAGTTTTTTTCCTTGATATTTTTATCCTGTTGTTATTATATTAACAAGTTTGTTTTATTTCAACGTTTGCCAGTAGGGGATTGTTACATTTGTTTGATCCTTTAACACTCGGTTTGTTATTTATTATCTACGCAGGTCCCAACTTTGCCCGCAAATCACTTTCTTCCCACCTTTATACATCGTTTGTCTCCCCTTTGATTTGCATCTATAAATATCATGTCCCAACAAAGAGACTTGACCTCCAATCTCCCAAGGAGGTCTTTGGATGATGAAGAAACGTACAACCAGTACCAGTACCAACATCAAGAGGAAAATCCTTTCATAAACCCAATTGAAGAACAGAGTAGTGATCTGTTTGTTTCGAATCACCAATCTTCTTCTCAACTGGATGAGGATCAGTTTCAATATGGCAGACCGTTTAACCAGAACCTCAATAACGGAAGCAGTAGTACTAATTCCGCCACAAACTTAAAGCACTCCAGTGCTTCCAACTACAACGGTTATTATCTTAATCACAGTAACAATAACACCACCTCGAATTTATTGGGAAGCAACGGCCAAAGTCCTGATAACTTGAATACTATCAACAACAACATGTTAAATAACAATAGAGACTCCGCCAACATTCAAGTACCTTCTGAATATGATAGATATCCATCGATTAACGGATCAAGAGTTGTGAGTTCGACCTCGTTATCGTCCAACTTTTTTGGTAATGCTGCTAATAACCAGACACTTCCAAGCAATCCAAATACTAAGAGTGATGCCGGTTCCTCGATTTCCAACAAGTCGTCATCCAATCCATTTTTAACTTCTTCAGATTTCTCTCCATTTGGAGGATATCCAGCTTCTTCATTTCCCTTGCATATCGATGAGAAAGAACCCGATGATTACTTACATAATCCTGATCCTATAGCTGATGCTGATTATGATAAAAATAGATTCCTTCATGATTTGAAGTCTATGGACAGAAGATCATTGGGAGGGTTACTTTCCTTCATAGCGTTGTTTGTTGCAACCATGGCGGTCTTCGTCGTTTTACCAGTGGTAACCTTTTCTGGTATCACTCAACATTACACCCCAGAAACCTATGAGATATTGACACACTACAAATATCCTATATTATCGTCTGTTAGAACTTCATTGGTGGATCCTGATACTCCTGAAGATGCCTTGACTAAGAAAAGTAGAACTGGTGATGAATGGACTTTGGTATTTTCTGATGAATTCAATGCTGAAGGTAGAACTTTCTACGAAGGTGACGATCAATTCTTTTACGCCCCTGATTTCCATTATGCTGCCACTCAAGATTTAGAATGGTATGATCCTGATGCTGTTACTACTGCTAACGGTACTTTGATTTTGAGAATGGACGCCTTCAAGAACCACAACTTATTCTATAGATCTGGTATGATTCACAGTTGGAACAAATTGTGTTTCACTCAAGGATTAATTGAAATTTCCGCTAAATTACCAAACTATGGTAATGTTTCAGGTTTATGGCCTGGTTTGTGGACTATGGGTAACTTAGGTAGACCAGGTTATATGGCTTCTACCGAAGGTGTATGGCCTTACACTTATGATTCTTGTGATGCTGGTATTACTGCAAACCAGTCTTCTCCAGATGGTATTTCTTACTTGCCAGGTCAAAGATTAAACAGTTGTACTTGTAAAGGCGAAGATCACCCTAATCCTGGTACTGGTAGAGGAGCTCCTGAAATTGATTTGATTGAAGGTGAAGTTTCCACTACATTGAAGGTTGGAGTTGCTTCCCAATCTATGCAAGTTGCACCATTTGACATTTGGTATATTCCAAACTATGATTTCGTTGAAATCTACAATAAATCAGTTACTTCTATGAATACTTATACTGGTGGTCCATTCCAACAGGCCGTTTCAGGAGTTACCACATTGAATACTACATGGTATGAAAGAGGGGGTGGTGAACATAGATTCCAAAGTTATGGATACGAACTTATAAACGATGATGATAAAGGTTATTGTACCTGGTACGTGGGTCAAGAACCAACATTCACAGTATACTCGTATGCTTTGAGTCCTAACGGTAACATTGGATGGAGAAGAATGGCAAAAGAACCAATGTCTATTATTATGAATTTTGGTATTTCTAATAATTGGGCCTATATTGATTGGGCCTCAATTGTTTTCCCATCAGAAATGAGTGTAGATTTCGTCAGAATCTACCAACCACCAGATGAAATTAACATTACTTGTGATCCAGAAGATTATCCAACTCAAAGTTATATTGAATCTCATGCGGTAGCTTACCAAAATATTAACCACACAAGTTGGGAAGACGCTGGATATGAATTCCCAAAGAACACTTTGGTTAATGGATGTCTGAAGTAACTTTAGTTATCGTGTATTTTATGTTAAAACTTTTATAAAAAAATAAAGTTTCCATTGATATGTATACGTATATTTAATCTCTAGTTTGATGTTTATGCTGGATATGGCTCGAGAAAGTTATTTCAGCTTTGGGGTATTATTATCTTGTTTCAAATCCAACTTTTGTTCATCTTTCAACCCAGATTTCACTTCGATTGATTCAGTGCTATGTATGTCTTTCGGTTCAAACTTGTCATTATTCAGCTTATCTTTCAGTTTTGCGTCTTTATCTGGTGTCTCTTTTTTCCCTAATAACCGCTCCATTCCTTCAGTTATTTCCTCGATTTCTTCTTCCACCCCAAAACTATAACTGGATCCTTTCAATTTCTCGAGTTCTCTATCCCATTTCATAAGCTTACACAAAGCTTCGGCAACCGTATCACAGTCTTTGAGCACTATGGTATCCTTTTTATTTTTCTTCTTAAAGTCCCCCACCACTTCTTTGTTAATGAGAACTCGACGGACTTTCCCACCAAGCTCTCCTGGTAAAGAAGCAAATGGGAAAACAGTCAATGAAGTACCTGCAACCACAGCAAATTCCACATCATCCAAATCTTCTTCCCAGGAAGTGAAGAATCTAACAGGAAGCGATTCTCCAAAAAACACAATATCTGGTTTCACATATCCACCACATTTTGGACAAACAGGAATCTTGCTATCTGCCATAAATTTCTTGAGTTCCTTGATTGACATTTCCTCTTCACATTTGATGCAATGATTAGAAGAAAATGACCCATGGGCTTCGATAATATATTCATCTTTAACACCAGCAACTCGTTCCAATGTGTCAATATTTTGAGTATACACCCTATGCAACAAGTTTTTGTCTTGTAAAATCCTGATAAGGTAGTGAAAGCTTGTAGGTTGGAATTTACCTGGATACAATTCTTCTGCTAACGTATAGAATGCTTCCGGATGGTCCTCGAAGAAATCAATGTCAAATACAGCTTCTGCGTACGGAAGGTTTAATCTAGCAAGGTTCGAATAAAGACCTGTTCCAGGACTTCTAAAGTCAGGAATCCCAGCCCCAGTACTAATTCCAGCACCCTGGAAGAATGTGACTTTTTTTCCAGCATTCAAATGGTCCACAAGTGGTTTTAATGAGGTCTCGAGAGATGACATGTTGCAATTGCAAAAATAAATGCGATTTCATTTTAATATTTCGTTGATTCACAGTTAAACTATCTACACTAAATCAGCCTTCCAACGAGTATCCCAAATCTTGTGATTTAAACTCTTTAGAAAGTTCAACCAATTTTCCATGTAACATCTGGAGATTTGAATTGAGTGGCTTGAAATCATCAATCCATTCCGAGACTCCATGTTGCAAAACACCTTTGGCTCTGAACTTACCAAAGTCTTTGTGCCCAAATGATCCATGTAACGTTAATCTCTCATTTGCAGCATAATATTCTGCCCGGTGCAAAATATTGCTATTATAGAAAACCATATCACCAGGGCCCAATTCCACAGCAATTTGACCAGAGATAAATTGTTGACGATCGGTTGCAATTGTCTTTTCTCTTTCTTCAGGTGTCCGAATTCTCTTGTGTGATCCTGGAACTGCAATCAAGCACAGATCAGGAGTCAAGGCTAAGTTGAATTGGGCTCCTGCAAAAGGATTTTCTCCTAGTTGGACCTGTTCTTCTTCTTCAGTAACCTCAGGTCTAATATGATCTCTATGCCAATCTAAACCAAAGTCGGTCAACGGATTGATCAACATATTGAATAATTCCATACTTAAGTTGGATTTGCTGGTCTGGAGAATGTCTTCCACAATCGCCAACATTTTGTCGCTTGAATAGCATTGCTGGAATGGAACTGACAATTCTCCCAACTTTGGGTTTAGCAATCCTGTAACTCCCCAAATGTCAGGATTAAAATCCTTTGGCCATGGGGGGAACTGTTTACCTCTTGTTCTGACGTCGTTCCATTCTCCTCTGCGAGCCAACTCGACTACTTCACGAGCTGCTTGTTTGTAGTATTCTACTTCTTCTGGAGTTAAAAAACCTTTGATGATAGTGAAACCTTGGTCTTCGATTTCATCATGATGCTTACGAGCTATTTGAGATGGCATGTTGTTGCAAATATTTATGATGTGTCATTAAACGGGGAAATCTGGGGTTTTATATTTGCCAGACTGCAACATCGATTTTTCATGTTGCAATCGCGGAAGATAAGCTGCAACAATAAACTTTAACACCGGCAAAAATGTAACCTGGGGATATTTTTGCAAAACATGATCGGCACTGAAGCAGTATACGAATGCCAATGTGAAAGTAATGTAGTATCTAGTTCACATTCCTGTCAAGAATCGGTATAATGGTTAATTCAATTGAATATATAAACTTTTTGGCAATTGTGGTTCCAGCATCCGGATTTGGATTTTCTATGCGAATTTTTCACCTTAAATCGCAAATCCAATGAAGGTATGTGGCAACAACCCTAGAACACTATGTTTAAGCCCTTGTAGTACGTTTTACTAACATATGAATTACAGCAAAGAATCACAGCATTAGATCTCCAAATTCTTTCGAAGGAATTTCAACCGTTGATAGGCTATCGGTTGCAGAACATCTATAATGTTTTGCACTCACCGAAACAGTTTGTGTTGAAGTTCTCGGTCCCTGACTCCAAAAAACTTGTGATCGTAGAATTTGGTAACAGAATCCATTTGACTGGATATGAAAGAAATACGGAACCAACTCCTCTGAACTTCGTTGCCAAATTGAGAAAACACTTGAAAACCAGACGGTTGAGTGGGATCAAACAGCTAGGCAACGATAGAATTTTGGTATTAGAGTTCAGTGATGGGATGTTTTATCTTGTTTTAGAATTCTTCAGTGCTGGTAATATTTTGTTGTTGGACGACTCTAGGAAGATTTTGATCTTGCAAAGAGTTGTGGACTCAAAACATGATAAATTTGCAGTAAATGAGACTTACAATATGTTCGACGAAGCATTGTTCAAGGAAGATCCGGTTCCATATGAGAAGCAAGAATATACTGTGGAGAAAGTGACCGGATGGTTAGATGCGGAGAAGAACAAAGTAGAGGAGAATAAGGCTAAGTTTCTGGAATTAGGAGACAGTGCCCCTGCAAAGACGAAAAAATCCAAGATATTCTCTATCCATAAATTACTTTTTGTCAATGCCCTGCACTTATCATCGGAATTGATATTGAAGAAGTTAAGCGAGGCAGGTATCAGGACCAATTCATCTTGCTTTGAGTTCTATGACCCAGGCTTGTTATCACAAATTGTGGATGTGTTGAATGAATGTGAGAATGAATATATCCATCTCACACAGACCGAGACAATTGACGGAGTTATTGCTCTTAAGAAGAACAACAACGCTACAGAGGATACAGCCGCCGAGTTACTCTATCTCAACGACGAATTCCATCCTTTCAAGCCATTGAAAGACGAAACCCAGTATAAATTTGAAACCGTATCAGGTTACAATAACACATTGGACAAATTCTTCTCCACGTTAGAAAGTTTGAAGAATGAAATTAGAATCGAGAACCAAAAGCAATTGGCCATCAAAAGATTAGATAAAGCTAAGAATGAAAGAGCCAAACAGATTGAATCCTTGGTCAATCAAAAAAATTTGAGCATTAAGAAAGGTGATTTGATTATTATCCACGCAGAGTTAGTTTCCAGTTGTGTGGAGCTAATCAAGAGCATGATAGATAAACAGATGGACTGGCACGATATAGAAAAGTACATCGAGCTCCAGAAGACTAGCGGTGACACTGTCGCTACCACAATTGATTTACCTTTGAATTTATTAGAAAATAAGATCAAATTGAGTTTACCAGATACTGATATTGATGAAACTATCGATAACAGCAATGATTCTTCTGACAGTGAAAATGAAAATGATTCTGACAGTGACAGCGAAAGTGACAGCGATAGTGACAGTGACAGTGATAGCGACAGTGATAGAGAAAGCTTCAATAAGAAATCCAAGAAGGTCTCCAGAAACCAGAAGAAAAAGGTAATTCCTACAATCTCCGTATGGATAGATCTTGGATTATCGCCCTATGCAAATGCTACTACCTACTTTGATACCAAAAAGAGTGCAGAGGTAAAACAGTTGAAGGTTGAGGCCAACACTGAACTTGCTTTACAAAATGCCGAAAGAAAAATCCACCAAGATTTGAACAAAGCTCTTAAGAACGAATCAGATGCATTGAGTAAAGTCAGAGAAAAGTTCTGGTTCGAAAAGTTCTACTGGTTCGTCACAAGTGATGGCTATTTATGCCTCAGTGGTAAAGACGATTTGCAAAACGATATGATTTATTATAGATACTTCAATGATGATGATTTTTTCGTTTCATCAGACATTGAAGGTGCATTGAAGGTATTCGTTAAGAACCACTACAAAGGTGAAACAATTCCTCCTTCAACAATTTGGCAAGCTGGTATGTACAGTTTGTCCGCATCTGCATCTTGGACCAATAAGTCTTCCTCCTCTGCCTGGTATCTTCCAGGACCTGAAGTTTCTAAGAAGGACGTCGACGGAAGCTTACTTGGTGCTGGAAAATTCAATTTCAAGGGTAAGAAAGAGCATATGCCACCAGTTCAATTGGCAATGGGATTTGGAATCTATTTCGTGGGAGATGAAGAAACTACCAAAAAAGCTCGTGATAAAAGAGTCTCTCGTCAAGAAGAGATTGGCCTTCAACTTTCACTCGATAACAAGAAACAGGATATCGACCAGTCTGTTATTCGGGAGAAGATTTTGGAACAAGAAAGGCAACAGGAAGATAATGGGCCAGAAATAGGAGGCGAGGTTGAAGCAGAGCAAGAGTCCGAGCTTCAATCTGGAAACGAAAATGTGGACAGCGAGTCGATTGATCTCGGACTCCAGAATCTCAAGATTATAAACAAAAGAGGAAAGAAGTCTAAGATGAAGAAGGCTCAACTGAAATATGCCGATCAAGATGAAGAGGATAGGCTTTTAAGAATGGAAGCTCTTGGTACATTGAAGCAAGTCAAACAACAACAAGAATTGGCTAGACAACAACAAGAACAGGAACAACAAAGCCAGGCATCCAAGTATGAGAATCAGGATAAGGCCCAACAACGTAAGCAGAAACAAGACGAAAAAGAGTTAAGAAAGTATCTCTTACAAGAAATGAGCCAGAGTCTGAATGGAATTGAATACTTGTCAATCTTTGATAGTCTTCTTTCCAAACCCACCAAGTCTGATACGATTGTTGATTTCGTGCCCGTGTTTGGTCCCTGGTACTCTCTTCTGAAGTTCAAGTACAAGGTTAAAATTCAACAGGGAAACAACAAGAAGGGTAAATCCATAAACGAAATCCTAATGCATTTCAATGGCCGTAAAGTTGATAAAACTAAAGAAGATGACGAGATGGACTGGCCCGAAGAACATGAAGTTTTAAAGTCGGCCAAGGCCAACGATCTTATTTCATTATTAACGGTTTCGAAGCTTAAAGTGGCTCTTCCCAGCGGCACCAAAGATGCCAAGTTTGGAGCTGGAAAGACCAAAGCTGGAAGTAAACCAAGTGCCAAATCAAGTAAGAAAAAAGGCAAGAGATGATACCTAAAAAAGCATCATCTCGTGTGAACAGAACTACTCAAATAGAATTAAATGCACAATATCAGCACCAGCATATAATTAACTCTACAATAAGCTTGACTATTATACTAGACAAATTTCCGGTGACACAAACGACCTTCCACAAATAGAACCGTAGATCTTCACCCCATAGTTTGTATCTGTTAGCTAACTATCCCACAGGTGAATTACTATTTTGAGTCGCCAAGCTTATGTCAAGTGGAGCCGCAGATGTTGTTAAACTTGTTATGCAAGTTGCCATTTTATACCCAGCAGATCCCTACAACCTATACCACATGTACTGTGGATACAGTACATCTAGTACATATACGCAACACATGGCACCCACCATGGTGTCGCTGATTGGTGTAACCGAAAGTTTATCCCAAACCATCAGAACGTGTGCAACCCTCATGGCAATTACCTTTCCTCATCGGGGAGAAAGCGTGTGCGCACCCCGTGCATTAAGTAAAGTTTCCCCTTTCTATTGTATTATACGGAAACTTGGGCCAAGGTTCCCTGTACATGGGATATAGCATGCAATCCCGAGACCCACTATTTAAATGCCATCGATTCCCGAATCTTGGCTTCTTCAATAATGGTTTCTTTTTCTACCACCCTTTTCACAAGTCTTTTGAGCTTGCCGGTTAATATTTACAGACAAGTGTCCAGCCCAACTTTGGCTGCGACCGATCAGTACAATATCGTCAAGTATTTATACGGAACCGGCCCATATGTTGAATATTCGGGATACGGAATATCCACCGACACTCCAGATGACTGTGAGTTGGAACAGGTGCAATTATTGATGAGACACGGGGAACGGTTTCCTGGATTGTCAGTTGGTTTGTCATTTGAAGAGTTGGTCGATCGGTTGCAAAGCTACAACGGAACAATTGTGGGACCATTATCATTTTTGAATGATTACGAATACTTTGTTCCTGATCAAGAATTATATGAATATGAGACCACTCCAGAAAATAGTGACTCTCCGTACAATGGGTTTGAAACCGGATTTAAGGCAGGCTCTTATTTCAGATCCAAATATGGTTCCTTGTTTAATAAGTCCGAGCCTTTACCAGTATTTATTGGTGCTAGTGCTAGGGTTTACCAGACAGCTGATTTTTTTACCAGAGGTTTCTTGGGACCAGATTTCAAAGAAGAGAACTACATCTACAATGTTATCAGTGAAAATGCTACTCAAGGTTTCAACACCTTGACTCCTAGATGGGGATGTAAGGCATTCAATTCCAGTGCTAACAAAGCCTTTGTCAGTGAATTCCCAACTGACTATCTTGACGTAATTGTCGAAAGATTGATTGATGAAAACGAAGGGTTGAACTTGACCACCAAGGATATCTCCAATTTGTTCCAAATGTGTGGATACGAGTTAAATGTCCGTGGCCACTCCCCATTCTGTGAGATCTTTACTCATGATGAATTTGTTCTCAACAACTATCAAAACGATTTGAGTTTCTACTATTCTTCTGGACCAGGTAACAACATGACCAAGTATGCTGGATGGGTCCAATTGAATGCTTCGTTAGCTTTGTTAAACGACGAAGATAACTCCAACAAGATCTGGTTGAGTTTTATCCACGATACTGATGTGGAAATTTTCCACAGTGCTTTGGGATTGTTTGACCCAGAGGAACCATTACCAAATGATCAAGTCAGATTCACTGATCCATATCACCACATAGATCCTATTCCAATGGGTGCTAGAGTTGTAACTGAAAAATTCAAGTATAACAAAGATGGCGAGTCATATATCAGATTTGTTATCAATGGTTCTATCAAACCTGTTAAGGGATGCAGCAGTGGACCCGGATTCTCCTGTAAATTATCTGATTTCGAAGATTATGTCAATGATAGATTTGGTGACTTTGATCTTCACGAGATTTGTGAATCTGATGACTCTCTTCCTCAAGATTTGACTTTTTACTGGGACTGGGAAGGTAATCAAGACTACAACATTACTGCTCCAAGAATTGTTGCTTAAGCTTAATAAAAGTTAATACGTTATTTCGAATATATACCCTTTTCCTGACTCTAGACGTTTGAAATTACTTCAACTGGAGCCATCTCGCTACTTCTTTCTCGTTGGAACATCTGCATTCCTATTATCACATAACGTCAATGCATCAAGGATTAAATTTTGCAGCCAATCGCGAAAAACGTGTAAGCTAAATTCACAGGATATTTAACGTCAATTAATTTGTGAAAACTTTCCATCTTTCTTTCCAACGATGAAGTTGAATTCTTTACTTGGAGGGTTGATATTACCGCATGTCCAGAACGTCGCCACGCCCGAATTGGCAGCTGATTCCCAGTATAATATCCTCAATTTCCTTGGAGGAGCAGGACCATATTTCCAATATCCAGGTTATGGGATTTCACCGCTTCAGCCTCCAAAATGTGAAGCCACCCAAGTTTACTTGATTGGCAGACACGGAGAAAGGTTCCCCACAGATGGAAGTGGGAAGAAATATAACCAGACCATCACTGAACTTAAGCTGCAGAACTTAAATGGCAGCTTATCATTCATCAATGAGTACGAGTATTTCGTTACCGACTCTGACTACTACGGACAAGAAACCACCAGTAACAACAGCAACAGTAAATATAGTGGAGAACAAAGTGCCAAGAGAAGTGGAAAGAGCTTTAGAGAGAGATACGGTCATCTCTATAACGATCAGCAAGTGTTACCAGTGTTCACATCAAGCTCGCAAAGAGTTCATGACACAAGTCTCAATTTTATCAGGGGCTTTTTGGGAGATGATTACAGTAGTGATAAGATCAAGCTCAACGTACTCAGTGAAGATGCCAACATGGGAGCCAATTCATTGACCCCAAGACATGGATGTGACGGATTTGAAAGTTCAAAGGATGATGCTGAAAACATCGAATACCCTATGAGTGGGTATCTCAAAAACATGAGAAGTCGGTTGCAAAACGAAAACCCCAGTCTTAACATTACCGACGAACAACTAGACTTACTTTTTGATATTTGTGCTTATGAGATCAATGTTAGAGAGACGTCCCAGTTCTGTGAAATCTTCACCAACGACGAATTTGTGTTGAATGAATTCAAACAGGACTTCAGCTTGTACCATGAGGTTGGTAGAGGTAACAACTACAGTGTAGCCGTAGGGTCAGCCTACGTCAAGAGTATTGTGAAGCTCATGGAAGAAGATAACGATCAGAAGATCTGGTTAAGTTTTACCCACGACCACGATCTTGTGACTCTTTACAGTGGACTTGGATTATTTACCGATGTTATAGACGGTAAGACTCTCAATTTTGACCGTAAATTCAAGCAAAGTAATATCGTTCCTCAGTCAACCCGGTTAATTGTAGAAAAGTACAAGTGTGATGGAGATGACAACGACTATATCCGGATAATCTTGAACGAAGCGGTAATTCCTCTTGATTGTGAGTACGGGCCAGGATTTGGATGTACGGTTGAGGAATTCAGCCGCAGGTTTGCCGATGTGCTTGATCTAGACTACAACGAGGAATGCGGTACTACAGGCCGGCCGGATGAGATCACATTTTACTGGGATTACAACACCACCGAGTACAATGCCGTTCTCGACTAATAGAGTTGAATTGAATAGACTAGAATAGACAAGAATAGAAGTGAATAAAATTAGATTCACTAAAACAGAATAAAATACACAACACAACACAACACAACACAACACAACACAACACACGACCAAACCCTAAACCTCACACGCAACCAACGCAACCAAACGCACCTCGATCCAGTGCCAGTGCCGGCGCACGCCCCATTTCTCGCCTTTCTCGCTTTCCTCGCCTTCCTAGCCTCCCGCACTCCACTGCTTCTAGACCAACGACGCGAATTTGGTACACGAAATATCAACTTGAAATCCAAGACGTGTCAAGGCAAACCCACTAGACGAGCTCTAATACTTCCACAATAACACCGTAACATGAGCGTAGTTTACCAGCTCTTCGGTCGGATCCCTTTCCCAGAATGCCAACATCCCCTTTCAACTCTTTCTCCCGCCTTCAGATCTCTACAACCTGGCATTGCCCGGTTCGCCAGTTTACGGCTCAGCTCGTTTTTTCTTTCTTTTTTTTGTTTTTCCAAAGGGGGTGTAAATACAAAACTCAAAATCGATTTTTTTTTTCAATCCAGTATTTATATATATTTCTCCATTTCAACACAAGGTTGCTTATTTTCCTTAAATATTAATACATCCCCCGACGTAAGGTTGATTATATATCCTCCCGTTCAGCAACCATCGTTTAATCTTCAAAAATCTTCGATTTGAACGCTTTTCACCCAGTGTTTCGATCTACAATAAACAACGCCAACTCCAGGAGATCTATCACTTTTCCTTTCATTTAACGATCTAACGACATTCATTCTTTTTTATCTGGTGCCTTGTCCCACCGTTCCTTCCTTTCAAACAAGCAAAATCCTTCGCTATTATGAAACCCGTCGCCATTAAACCATTATCCTGGGCCATAGTATCGTGTTTGTCTGCCCTTGTGGTTGCAGATGATCTCGTGGGCTGCTTTTCTTCGGTCTCCGGAACCAAAGTTGGTCTGTACCAGTGGCAAACTGCATCGTACTGTGCCGACCAGTGTTCCGATAGTCCCTATGTTGCCATAACAGGAGGAGATACCTGTTACTGTCTCAGTAAGAAACCCAGTTCCAACGAGGTCGACAGCGACCAGTGTGATACCCAATGTTATGGGTTTGGATCTGAGATGTGTGGAGGTGATTCCACCTATAGTGTATACGTGGGAAAGGGTAGTAGCTCTGATGATGATGATTCATCGAGTGCTAGTGCTGCAGATGCAGCTTCAAGTACTAGTTCTACCACATCTTCCAGTTCCTCCACATCCACCAGTTCCACGTCCACCAAGGATACCACCAGCACTGACAAGGACGACACTTCCACCACAGAGGCCCCTTCCAGCTCCGAGACCACATTGGTGACGACGACGTCATCTAACTCCCAGGGATCGGTGGTTGTCAAGACCGTCACCATGGAACCATCCTCCTCATCTTCCACAGCTTCTGCATCAAGCACAAGTGATTCCAAGGATAATAAAGATGACTCAGAAAAGAAAAGCTCGACCAAGATCGGGCCCATAGTAGGAGGTGTGGTTGGTGGAGTCGCCGGATTGGTTATTCTTGCATTACTAGTATTCTTCTTAATTAAACGTAGACGAAGTGAAGACGAAGATGAAGATGAAGAAGAATACTTTGATAAGCCAATCGGTGGTGTTGCTTCCGCCAAGGGTGGATCAATCAACCGTAAATACGGAACTGGTAAGCTGAAGAAGTCATTGAAATCAAATGGACTAGATATGCCAATGACGAATCCTTTTACTCATCCATCCGACACTCTACATGACAATAAAAATGAATTGGTTGACCCAAGATTGAATCCAGTGATGTTAGGCAGAAGAAGACTAAGTGAAGGTTCCTTAGCCGATGAAACTGACTACTCTCGAAAAATCTTACAGGTGGCTAATCCTGACTCAAGCTGAATTGTATAAATTTGTACTTTGTATCTAATACACTTAACATGAAACACGTAATTATAACCTTGTAACTTTGCTATACAGTCGATCAAGAGTTTGTTGATCTGGTGTCTGGGTTCAAAATACCTGGTGTTGGGGTCGTCCCACATGCGTGTAGTCACCGCCGCGAAAATTATCATCAACAAAATCATTCCTTTTTACCCACAAAAAACTTCAAACCCCGGACAGCATTTATCATGAAAAATAGCTTACCTGCGTATGAAAAGCCTTTAAACACCGAATTCAATGGCCTCTACCTGAAGTTGAGTGACTTGAAAAATAACAGAAGACAATATTTGGATTCAAAGCAAATTTATCAAATCTACAATAAGTTTTTAGACTATTTAAATGAATTGTCTATTCTTAGAAAAGATGAGGAAATCAAGGGTATGAAACTCGACTTACCCAATTTAAATGACTCCTTGATTGACGACATTTGGCAATTGATATCTTTGTGTTTCATCACATGTGGATTAACCAAGTTTGCTCCGGCCACATACTCGTCGTTATCTACGGTTCACAAACTATTGACCCATTTGAAGGACGGCAAGTTGTACACAGCTGACGAATTAAGTCCAATAGAAAACAGGTTGAATGATATTAAAACAATTATCGACTCTTATACTTATCAAGATGACTATGCTGACGAAGAGGATGACCACAATAATTCCCAGAAAAACGAACAAATTAACTACATTCGAAAGAAGTACAACAAATGTGTTGTTTTGTTAGAAGAATTAGAGGCCAAGATCAAGGATATTCCTAATGATGTGAAGGTCATCTATAATAAGTTATTATCTTTGAGAAAAGGATTGATCAATTTAGTCCTTGACAACAATAAATCATCTGACTCTACTGACAAATTTGAATCAGAGCTCAAAAAGGTGGAGGCTTTGCGGGATGAACAGGGTAACTTTCGACATTGTGATAGTCACAGTCAATCTATTTTAAATGGGTTGTTGGATGACTGTAATAATATGATTAAAGATATAAATATCAACAAGGGTAAAAACTTCAATGATTTATTCAGCAAGTTGAGCTTGGATGAAAACTGTCAAAATGAAATTAAAGCCCTCAAAGATTTATTTAACAAGTTGACTTCCATTAAGTTGAACCTCGAGAACTTATTGATCACCAGAAGATGGACATTAAGAGAAACTGATTTATACAACTATCAAAACGATTTGGGAAAGATTGAAGCAAGAAGAATGGAGATTCTTCAAAATGCCACTCCTTCTCTCAAAAATAACTTAAAGTTCAAAAACATTCAAGTTTTATTATTGTACTTATTGAGAAGATGTTATTCATTGATCTATAAACTACTTGAAAGTAGTGAGCCAGTGAGTGAGTCTTTACAACCTATACATAATCAATTATCCACAGTCAGAAGATGTCTTTTGGATATCAAGAGAATCGATGGTTTGAACAATTTAAGAGAGTTGTACCCCTTCCAATTCAAATTGGCCTCGTTGGACAACTTGAGAAATGACGGGAAATTCATCATTAATAACCAAATCCCAGAAGGTCAAGGTACTTTAAATGCTTTGTTGGCAGAATGTTTTGATATCTTACATGAATTGAAGATTGAACTAGAAGCCAAAGAAGAAGATGAAGAAGAGTTAAACCACGAAGGACAAGAAACTGATGATGAAGATATAAACTCTGATGATGAAGTCGAATTGAAAAGAAACAGATATGTGGAATTCAATGAAGCGGATTATGATCAAGCAGACCTTGATTCATTAAACTATGATGACGAAGTAGAAGACGATGAAAGTAATGAATATGAAGCCAATGATTATTATTGAATTCATCCTATGTATATAACATTATATACGGATTCTGTGTATATATTTAATGAAATAGTTTATGTTGATTTTACTCCTCTTCTTCATCCTCCTGTTCAGATTCTTCGGAATCAGGATCTATGGTCATGACGTTATCATTATAAGTTTGATCATCAAGATATTTTCTGGCAATTCTAGAAGCTTTTTGTAATTTATTACTCTCTTCTTGTGCTTTCTTTTGTACTTGCTTTAATTCAGATTTAAACGATGATCTTACTGATCTGTTGTTTAAAGAATCCCACATCTTCAATCCAGTAGAAACTCCTCCAACAACAATATTACCAGCAACTTCTATGTCGTTAGCAAACGAGGCAGAAAGAACATTACCAACACCAAAGTCACGACTTAAGATCATGGAAGGTCCTGATTTGGACTCTGAATCAGTAGGATATTTCCAGAATTTGACCAATTTTTCGTTCATGGCTGAGGTAGCCATTAAACCTGGAACGAAACTGTTGACTTCTAACGAAGAAATTCCAGCATCATGTGCATGCAAAGTCCAAAGAGGGTGGTCTGGTTTTCTAATATCGAAGGAGTAGACATTACCAGCATCAGTTCCACAGTAGAAAATCTCAGGAGTGATTCCCCATTTAACATTCTCAATTTCTTCGGTGGATGAAACTTTATAGGACTTTGTCATCTCAGAATCATCCGAAATTCTTACATCGGTTAAGCCACAAGTTCCGTCATAACCACCAGTTAATAAGATCGATGGTTCAGACAAATGCCATTGAGATGAAGAAACAGTCTTTTTGGAATGGATTGAATCGAAAGATCTGACAGCCGTTCCATTGTTCAAGTCCCATAATTTAACAGTATGATCAGCAGAAGTAGAAGCCAACACGTTTCTGTGAGCTTTATTGTGACTTAACGATAATACAGCATCGGTATGATGAGTGGTGACATGCTGAGACTTGGACTTCTTCTTTTTCTTATTTTTAGATTTCTTCACACTTGGAACTGCATTTGGTTCTGGTTCTCCCAAAATTATGTCTGGGAATGCTTTGTCAATACAGTCCAAATTCCAAACCTCAATTTGTGGATCAAAACTACCTATGGCTGCAAAATTACCAACACTATTTTCTTCAGTGGAACCTGGCCTGTAGTTGATCCATTCCACACATAATGGGAATGCTGGTAACATTAAATCATGGTGAACATACAAGGACGATTCTCTCATAAATCCTTTCGGGACAGTTGGATCATCTTGGGTTTCATCTTGTCCAATGTTTCCGGCACCATCATCATAAACATAAACGTCCAAATAAGAAACTTCATCTTCGGTTCTGGTAGCCAAAACAAGGTTATCAGTTGGGAACACTTGTAATTCTTCTCTATCTTCTTGTTTCTCTTCTTCGGTAGGAAGACTCAAGTAAGGGTCTTGACCTTCTTCTCCTTCGTGATACTTAGCACTGGTTCCAGACAACACAGGCAACATAGTGACATCTTCACCTTCACTATCCACATCGTTGTCGTAGTTTTCTAAATCGTACTCTTTCAAGTCATCGTCAATCTCGAGATCTTCTTTTAAATTGTTAGAAGCAGGTTCTGATTCTTCCTCCTCTTCTTCTGGGGCGTCTCCCAATTGGAGTTTGGCCATGGCAGTAATTCTTTCCATTTCTTCATCATCCAATTCATACTTCTCTGGGAACTCAGCAGTGTATCCCCTTGGGACCCATGCGGTTGCAGATAACATTGTCAAGGTGGTTAATTTTTTTTTTTCAAATCTGCGATGTGAGAGATGAGCATCAGAAAATTTAAGTATTATATTAGTTAACTATTTAAAGTAATACGGTACCAATACCACCTTTCTTATGAACCACTTCTTTGGTCTTAGGATCCATTCCTCCATGAATAGGAAAGGTTTTATAGTTGAACAAGTAAAAGTTCAAGAACCCATCTCCGTTTCCGAATTTACAAGGTTTGATGAAATATGGATTGTCTTGCGAAGTTAAGCAGTTGAATACATCAACGTCAAATTTTTTGGAGGTCACCAAAACATCTTGCATCAACGATGTCAACCTTTTCTTAAGACATTCTTCAGCTTCGGTTTCGTCTTTCTTACCCCATACCGAATCCGAGGCATAGTAATATAAGTATGCAATACCCAATTCGTTGTGATCAGGATTGTTCAAGACAGTAAATGGTAATAAATAGTAGGAAAAGAAATCAGTGATCTTTTTATTTTCATCTTCCACAACAAAAGTCTTGATAACATTGGATTTACCTGATTTTCCAATTGAGTCACCTCCTAATAACCAATGGTTCAACTCTTCCTTTGTAAAGTCTTGGATAATCTCGTATCTTTGTTGGAATTTGGTTAACAACAGGAAAACTTGATCCAAATCCGAATCGGTCATTTCTCTGAATCCTGATGTACTTGTTTCATTTGGTAAGGCATAGTTAGCCACCATCTTGGACTTGGTCATATTTGCAGGCAAATGAGAGAATCCAACGTCGTACAATTTACTCCAGTTAATCGGTCTGTGTGTGTAACGACATGTTGAAACTGGTGATGGTAAAACTTGACCACCCGTGTACAAGGCCTGCCAGATATCTTGTTTGTTAATTCTACGTGTGACTTCTTTGATCAACACCGGAGCCAATCTTTTAGATCTTAACTTCTTGTGGATATTAAGAAAGTTGATTTCAACGGATTTGATGGTTTGATCGCTCTTGGTCAACTTCAAGGTACATGGAGTTCCAGCAATAAAAGCCACCAACTTACCTGTTTCCTTGACACGAACACCTACATGCCAGTCTTTTCTCCACCCCGGAGGCTTGAGAGCCCACTTGAAGAATTCGTGACTGTATTTGAATCTGAAGGTAGCATCTTCATCTTCCACGTAGTTCTCGTACAATAACAGATATAATTCGTCCAATTCTTTATCATCATCCAAATTGACTTCACACCATTCGAAGTCTTTGATCAATGGCAATGGAGCGTCAGGAATGTCATCTGGAGTTTTGGATTGGTCAATTGGGCCTTCTTTTACAATCTTTTCGTCGTACTCAGGAACTGGTTGAGTTTTCCAAAATTTATGGTCTTTCATCTGCTTTTTTTGGGCCTCATTTAATTCAGCACCCATGGAAAGGAGATTCATCAAGTCCTCTACCGTTTTCTTGGATAACTGTTGTTTATCGTCCGACATTTCTCGTTTGATCTAGGTGTCTATTAAGATTTTTCCGGCATTCATTCAAAATCGCGGTGCACACAACTTTGACTTGAAATATAAGATGGTGCTAAAGAACAATAAATATGATAAACAAGCCACCAAGAAATACATGGCCAAACATGGGCTACTTCCCAAGTATGATCCCAACTCAAAGCCCATGAGACCAAAATGGTCTGGAAAAAAGAAGACGTCCCAGGAGCAAGAATACTTGAAGTTGGATATTGATGAGATGACCAGTGATTGGGACTCTGAAGTTGATGAAGATATTGTAAATTATTTCTATCCCCAGGTGGGAAATGAAATTCATGAGATGCCATTGGACCAGAAACGGAAGATCAAACGACTGGTTATTGAGGACTTAAAGCTACAACGTGATGAGTTGTTCAATCAGTCAGTGGAAGAACAAGAAGCACAACATCAAGAACAACAGGAGAGTGGGATATATCTTGGCCAAGGACCAGCCAGGCCGCATGTGAAGTTGACTGAATTCGTACCCCTGATACCTATCACCAGACGGAAGACAAGAAGGCTTCCCATAAATACAGATTCAGAAGATGTTCTTTCAGAATATGGAATCAACGATTATTCTGAGCTAATCCGTAAGAAAAATGATTATGAAGTGGTTCATGAAAAGAAGTTGGCATCTAGGAATTTGCACGAGATTCCCACTGGAGACCTTATTGGGTTTGAAGTAGGTAAGGACTCGTTGTCTAAAATCTCTTCCAAGGCCGCCATGGTTCCCACTAAACACACATTGACGTCTGAGGAGGTAGAAAGGGAGCTTGAAAGAAAAGAAAAGGTAGAGCAGCAGAAGTTTTATTCTGAGATCAAAAACAAGTTCCTGGAGAATCTGGGACAAAAGTCTAAAACTCTCGAGTTGAACAATTGGAACCTGAACAATCAAGAGCATGTTGATTTCATCAACCTGAAACTTACACATACAAGAGATCAGGATAATAATTATACTATAGACAGCGATTTAGATGAACTACTTGGTGGGAAGCTCAGTAAATTAGATGTCTCTGAGAAGCCCAAGTCAGCACCAAAAGATTCAAATGTGGACGACTTTCTTAGTAGTTTGGATTCTGACAACACTTCTAATTCCTTGTCCAATTCAAGACAGCCTAATGAACACGAACTGTTTCTTGATGATTTACTTAAGTAACCAAAATGCATATATTACATCAACCGTAGTGCAGATTCAATGAGTCATTACCCAATTGGGTAACTCGATAGAATTTTTCACTTAACCGCGATTCGCAATCAGTCAGAATGTTTCCCATCTGAAAATTTTTATTTAACAACACTTTACAGAATCATGTTAAAAGGACTTATATCCAAAGTCCCATTGAAATGGAGTGCCAGAAGCTTGGCCACTGCTAGTAAGTTTAACAAAACTTCTCAGCTTGATAGAGCCACCTTGACAATTAAAGACGGTCCTGTTTTCAGTGGTTACTCATTTGGAGCCAACAAAAACGTCAGTGGTGAAACCGTTTTCACCACTTCTTTGGTTGGATATCCCGAATCTATGACTGATCCATCTTATAAAGGTCAAATCTTGTGTTTCACTCAACCTTTGATCGGAAATTATGGAGTGCCTTCTACCACCAAGAAAGATGAGTTTAATTTATTGAGATACGTAGAATCTCCTACAGTTCAATGTATCGGTATTGTTGTAGCTGACGTTGCTTTGGAATACAGTCATTGGACTGCTGTTGAGTCATTGCAACAATGGTGTCAAAGAAACGGAGTTGCTGCTATCACTGGTGTTGACACCAGACAATTGGTTTCGTACTTGAGAGACAAAGGTTCATCTTTGGGTAGAATTACTATTGGAGAAGAATACGATGCTGATGAAGATGCTGCGTTTGAAGACCCTGAAACAGTCAACTTGGTTCACAAAGTTACTACTAAAGCTCCATTCCACGTTAGCTGTCCAAAGAAATACAGCAAGAACATTCATATGGCAGTTCTCGACTGTGGTGCCAAAGAAAATATTTTGAGATGTTTGGTGGAAAGAGGTGCTTCATTAACCGTTTTCCCTTACGACTATCCTATTCACAAAGTTGCTAACAAGTTCGATGGAATTTTCATTTCCAATGGTCCTGGTGATCCAACTCACTGTTCTTCAACCATCGAGAATTTAAGAATTACCATGAAGACTCACCATGACATTCCTATCTTTGGAATTTGTTTGGGTCATCAATTATTAGCCTTAGCCTCTGGTGCCAAGACCATCAAGTTGAAGTACGGTAACAGAGCACACAATATCCCAGCTCTTGATTTAACTACCGGTAATTGTCACATCACATCGCAAAATCACGGTTATGCTGTTGACCATACTACATTGGATGCCAATGAATGGGAACCATACTTCACCAACTTGAATGATTTATCTAATGAAGGTATGATCCACAAACAGAAGCCAATTTTCTCCACTCAATTCCATCCAGAAGCCAAGGGTGGACCATTGGATACTAGTTTCTTGTTCGATAAGTTTTTCGAGAACATTGAAAATTACAAGTCCTCAAATGGATTGAACTTGCCAAATATTGACGATAGTTTACTCGTTGATATTTTGCCAAAGGAAAGAGTCATTTAAATTAGATAGATCACGCTACGTACAAATAGAAACATATCATAAACCTTGTTTTGATTTCGCCTTGGTTCGTTTTTCGTTCCGTTTCGTTCCCTTCGTATAGCTGTAAAAAAGGCTGCATAAAAATCGCATGATTGCAAAATAACCGCAAAAATATTTATCGAATGTCAACCAACCTCAGGAACGATATGCAGTCTAGAAATAACAAGTGTATGGTATAAATAGAAAAGGGTGTCTCAAGTTTACGTAGTATCCCGGAAAATATGTTGAACACTACATCGTCATTATCCTACTTATCCAAGTCCTCTGGATTTTCTAATATCTACAATGATCTTGCATCCTCTCAGCTCAACTATGCTGAAAAATTATGGGCAAGCTGGTATATATACTTTGGAAATGACATCTTCTCCACTGGATTATTGTTTTTCTTAACCCACGAGTTCATGTATTTCTCCAGATGTATTCCCTGGTTCATCATCGATCGAATTCCTTATTTTAATCGGTGGAAAATCCAACCCACCAAAATCCCATCTAACCAAGAACAATGGGAATGCTGTAAGACGGTATTCAAGCAGCATTTACTCGTGGAAGCCATTCCCATTTGGTTGTTTCATCCTATATGTTCTAAATTGAGGATCTCAGTGTCGGTGCCATTTCCTCTGGTTAAAGTCATGGCATGCCAGATTGCATTGTTCTTTGTACTTGAAGATATCTGGCACTATTCCTTCCACCGTTTGTTCCATTACGGGATCTTCTATAAGTACATCCACAAACAGCATCACAGATATGCAGCACCATTTGGCTTTGCTGCCGAATATGCGCATCCTGTCGAAGTCATGGCTTTAGGGTTTGGTACTGTGGGGTTCCCAATTGTGTATGCTTATTTGACTATGAGTAAATTTAATCAATTTCCTCCTTTACACTTATTCACCATATGTGTGTGGATCACTTTGAGATTGTTTCAGGCCGTGGACTCACACTCGGGATATGATTTCCCCTGGTCTTTAAATAAAATCTTGCCATTCTGGGCTGGTGCTGAACATCATGATGAGCATCATCATTTCTTCATTGGTAACTATGCTAGTAGTTTCAGATGGTGTGATGCAGTCATGAAGACGGAATGTGGAACATTGGCCAAACAGAGAAGAGAGATGATGAGTCAAAAGAAGGCTGAAAGTAAATATAGAAAATCAGACTAAATCTAACTAGTTGAATATAATGACATGTAATAACCCTTAATAATTCGCAGCCAATCACCAGACCACCAGAGGACTTGTGGAAGCGACAGTTGAGGAAGACATAAGGGCTTGAGCCCCAGTTACACTCACCGTGACTGCGACATTCCATAAAAATCCACGTCCAATTACCTGCAGGATTTTCTCAGCTTTTGCAAAGTTTCTCAATATCAAGTGAAAAAAAAATTCATCTAATTTTCATTACAACTTGTACCATATTAAAGAGTATGTTAAAATCTTGTTACACCGGGAAACAATAGTGAATAATGTATGGAAGATGGTCTACATATATCAGCAGATATCATTGCTATGTGTTTAGCCGGCTTGTCCCCTGAATATTACACAGCAGTATTATTGAAATCCCATGTTGAACCAATGAATAAAGTCACATTAATTCTTTGTTATATCTAAAATAGCCACCAGATGAATCCTGAATACCATCTAATCTTACCAAATACATTATACTGGAATTTTGTATCTTACACAACTCCTCAAAGCCAGCGAAAAGTCCACCTGAAAATTTTTACACCTGCGAAGAGACAAGCCCATCACTTATATCCCGGTTTAAGTATTTACCAATAACCAATACTAACTATTATTTAGATGTCAAGATTGAACGAATATCAAGTCATCGGTAGACGTTTACCAACTGAAGCCGTCCCTGAACCAAAGTTGTACCGTATGAGAATCTTTGCTCCAAACGTTGTGGTTGCTAAGTCTAGATACTGGTACTTCTTGCAAAAATTACACAAGGTCAAGCAAGCTTCTGGTGAAATTGTTTCCGTTAACACTATCTCTGAAGCTCACCCAACCAAGGTCAAGACCTTCGGTATCTGGATTAGATACGACTCTAGATCCGGTATTCACAACATGTACAAAGAATACAGAGATGTTACCAGAGTTGGTGCTGTTGAAACCATGTACGCTGATTTAGCTGCTAGACACAGAGCTAGATTTAGAAGTATCCACATCTTAAAGGTTGTTGAATTAGAAAAGGTTGACGATGTCAAGAGACAATACGTCAAGCAATTCTTGGCTAAAGACCTTAAGTTCCCATTACCTCACAGAATTCCAAAGTCCACCAAGTTATTTGAAGCTCGTGCTCCATCTACCTACTACTAATCAACTTTCTTTTATAAGATTTATAAATGAATAAATATATTGTATAATTGCAAGTATACATTTAGTAATGTTATTTCACCAATTTTTGTCCCAAAGTCTTTTTCGCAACCTCTATAAATCTCGCGATTCGGTTTCCACAATTTCTTGCTTATCGACACCCATTTCTTTCTAAATATGTCTTACGGTTCAAAAGCTGCTGATAGAATTGCCAACAAAGTGGTATTGTTGACCGGAGCTTCTTCCGGTATTGGTGCTGCTACCGCCAAAGAACTTGCTACTGCTGCCAATGGCCAAATCAAGTTGATCTTGACTGCCAGAAGAAAAGATAAGTTAGATCAGTTATCTTCAGATTTAAGTTCCCTATTCCCTGACATTAAAGTATTGGTTGCTGAACTTGATGTGTCAAAATTAGACTCTATCAGGCCATTCGTTGAAAACTTACCCAAGGAATTTGCTGATATTGATATTTTAATCAATAACGCTGGTCTTGCCTTGGGTAGAGATCCAGTTGGAAGCATTTTAGACGAAGATATTGCCGCCATGTTCAACACAAACGTGTTGGGATTAATTACATTGACCCAAGCAGTGTTACCAATCATGCAACGTAAGAATTCTGGTGATATTATCCAATTGGGCAGTATTGCTGGACGGGATCCATATCCCGGAGGAGGAATCTATTGTCCTACCAAGGCCAGTGTTAAATCGTTTTCGCATGTGTTGAGAAAGGAGTTAATTTCCACCAGCATCAGAGTCATCGAAATCGACCCTGGTAATGTGGAAACCGAGTTTTCGAACGTTAGATTTAAAGGTGATTTAGATAAAGCAAAAGCCGTTTATGCTGGAACTGAACCTTTATACGCTGAGGACATTGCTGAATTTATTGTTTTTGCTGTTACTAGAAAGCAAAAGACTGTCATGGCCGAAACCTTGGTTTTCTCTACCAACCAAGCCAGTGCCACTCATTTGTATCGGGAATCATAGTAATGTAGAATTAGAGTAATACACACCGAATTTCTCGTATGTTGTACGGGCTAAAATATTGCTACCAGATGTGGCTCTATTGCGCGGAATTGGGTCCAATGAGTAACTCCGGATCGCCCCCTGCTTATCGAGCTAGTTTGAAAAACTATTTAACTGTCGAATTTATTCAATTGAATTTTCATACCAATGTCGTACGGTCCTAAAGCTGCCCAAAGATTGGCAAACAAAATTGTGTTGATAACTGGTGCCTCTTCAGGAATTGGTGAAGCTACTGCTAGAGAATTTGCTGCTGCTGCAAATGGAAATATCAAGTTGATCTTGGCTGCCAGAAGAGAAGATAAATTGAAAAGTTTAAAGGACGACTTATCGAAACAATTTCCTGAAATTAAAGTACATTCATCTGTGTTGGATGTCAGTGTTCGGGATGAGATTTCCAAGTTCGTTAAGGGTTTACCACAAGAATTTGCTGACATTGATGTATTGGTCAATAATGCTGGTAAAGCATTAGGAAGGGAAAGTGTTGGTACAATTCCCCAAGATGATATCGATGGAATGATCCAAACCAACGTTTTGGGATTAATTAATATGACCAATTCCATCTTACCTATCTTTAAGGCTAAAAAAAGAGGTGACATTGTCAACATAGGTAGTATTGCAGGAAGAGACTTCTATCCTGGTGGAAGCGTGTATTGTGCCACCAAGGCTGCTGTCAAGGCCTTCAGTGGATCTTTGAGAAAGGAAACTCTCAACACCAGAATCAGAGTCTTGGAAGTTGATCCAGGTGCAGTGTTGACAGAGTTTTCGATTGTCAGACACCATGGTGACACCGACTTGGCTGACAAGGTATACGAAGATACCGAACCATTGGGCCCAGAAGATATTGCAGAGGTGATTGTGTTTGGTGTCTCGAGAAAATTGAAGACAGTCATTGCAGAAACACTTATCTTTCCTACCCATCAAGGGGGTGCTGGTGCCGTTTACAAGGGATCTCTTGGGCCATTGGATAACTAAACTAAGTAAGGTTAAATAAGTAAAATAAATATGCATTTAATCATTATCATAAACTAAAAACTCAACTGTTCCAAAGTCTTTGTCATTTTTGCAGCCCCATCGATTCCACTGTTATCCAACGTCACTTTAGCTCTATTGGCTTCGAGACCATTCAACAAGAAGCATGCTTTACAGATTTTGTTTGAGGAAATATATCCACATTTCTCACACTTCCGGGCCTCTCCAACAACAATAGGTTTTGGAAGTGACACTGACCCATCTGCATTGACCTCCTGTTCTTTACTGGAGCCGGCCTTCTTTTTGTTTTTGAAATTGGGGGTCAATGTTTTCTTCTTAATTTCAAAATGTTCTCCACTATAAATAAGGTCCATGATACAAGAAGGTCTGATGGATTCCAATGCTTTAAGCAACTCTCTAGTAGTTCCTCTGAAGGCTTCCGGAGCGTAGGTACACTCTGTGGAGAAATAGTCTAATTTCTTATAGTGGGCATATAAAACAATCTCTTTTTGGTATGAATATTTGAAAGGTTTTGACCTTTTGATAGGGGAATCGGCAGATTCAGTTTTAATAGAGCATGACCGATCGAGTCTTTTAGTGTCTCCTCTTAATATATTCATCAACACGGTTTCAGCCATATCATCGGCATTATGTCCCGTAAGCACATGGTTGATTCCAAGTTTAGCAGCTCCTCTGTCTAAAGCTTGTCTTCTCAAAACACCGCAATATGTACAAGAGTTTCTCATCCCGGAACATGCCACAATTTCATCCATAGTCCAATCATACAAGTCTTTGTAGGAGACGATTTCTAATGGCATTTCATATTGCACCTGATTTCTTTTAACAGTCGCCAAAGAGTCATCTCTGTAGCCTTTGATCCCTTCATCAATAGATAAAAGAACCAAGTTTAAACCGTATTCATATCTTTCGTTAAGTGTCTTCATGATACTGGCGAGAACCGTAGAGTCTTTTCCTCCTGAAGCACCGATAGCAACGGTCTCACCTTTGTAAAAAAGGTTTGCATCTATTATAGTGTGATGAATCTCTGTTTCAAAGACGTGAAAAAAGCACTCTTTGCATAACTTTTGTAAGTTTTTCGGCCTTTTCATTACAGCCTTACGGCCATGACAAAGTTCACAAAGCTGCGATACTTTAAGCTTTTTATCTTTCTTAGGTTCCACAGTCATGGTGATGCGGTTGGTTTCAATTTTTTTTATCTCATCGCTTCGCGATATCTTGAACATAATTCTCAGTTTATAAATTCTACTTATATTTGAAATTAGTATTTAGTCAAGTATGCTAATCTACAGTATGGAAGTTTGATATTTGTGCATTACCTTAGACAAATTTAGACATTGACATAAACTTAGGCAGTGGCTTGAAATTCATCATTGTTAGAGTTAACGTTAGCAAATCTAAATTTGTTAGCATACTCATCTTGGGTTGAATCCTTTTGATCCTTGGATTGTTGAGGTTGTTGGGATTGTTCCTTGTTGGCATTATTGGCATTATCTCTTTGTTGACCATCTTGGTTCTGTTGGTATTGTTGTGGTTTTCTTCCACGTCCATGACTGGCAGTCTTTTCATTCTTCTCTGTCAATAATCCAACCTTTTCATTCAATATGATGGCCAATTCTTGTAATCTGGTTCTTTGAAGTTCGTTACTAGCGAAGTTTACAAATTTCTTATCATCACTGAAGTTACCAATTATGTCACCAGATTGAATCATTTTATCTAAGATTGAGATAACCTTTTCAGCTTCAAGCTTGAAGTTGGAAGATAATAAATCTACTGATAACTTAGTGTAGATTGATTTATAGGTGAAAATGTAAGTTCTCAATCCTTCAATTTGTAATTGATTCTTCATCATGTCTAATAATTCAGTGTTGTTAGGGAATAATTTCCAAATCTTGATTGATGATAATAACGTGTAAGCCTTGGCCCAATCACCTTTTTGTAATGCTTTAGAAGCATGAATGATATGATCTTTGATACTTTCAGGAGGACCAGTAAAATATTGTCTATCGTGGAATTCCAACTTGTTCTTGAAAGATCTAGCAGACACTTTACGCTTGCTATCCTTTGGAGCATTGGCAACTTGTGCCAAGGCAGGAATTTCAATCAAAAGAGAACTAGTCATGTAAACACATTCCAACAATTCCAAATTGATATGCATGTGAAATGGTAATAATCTTTGTCTTTCAGTAACTGAAGCTTGACTTGGATATTTGGTGTTGAAACCTTGACCTAATAATTCTTTTGATCTTTGAGAATTAGCGATTTCATTCAATGCAAGTTGACTTTCATCAATTAAACCAACTCTGAAAGCACTCAATCCTAATTGAACCAAAGCTCTGTTATACATGATTTGCAAGGAAGAATCAGCATTATGAATGGTAGCATAAAGTTGAGAAGAAAGGAATAAATCATTGGCAGTCTTATGATCATTGTTGACGGCATAATAATAGATTTTGCTCAACAAAGCCTTCTTGGCATGAAGGTCAGTAGAATTCTTAGTCAAGTATGATACCATACCTTCGATCAAACTCTTTGAGTCAGAGTTCTTTGCAATGATGGTGGAGTCAATAGATGTGACTACATCCTCCCAGGCGTCCTTTTCGTTAGACTCAATCAATTGATTTGGCTTGTAGTAAACATGCTCCAATCTTCTAGAAATGATTCTTGACAATTGATCATTACCTTCGAAAACAGCGAGCTGTTCAATGGAACTAGTTGATTCAACATATAATTGTCCCTTCAAAATTAATTTATAAATACTGTTTTCATCCTTTAATCTTTCGACGTACTCAATGGAGTGAGGATCAGTGTGTTGCAAAGATCTAGTTAATTCATCGTCCAATCTTTCGATCAATGAAGTGATAGATCCGAAGATAACTTTAACGCCATCAGAGTTGGTTTCTGGTTCGATATCGATATCGTCGGTTGGTTTACCCAATTCACTTACTTGATAAGTGGAGGCATTATCCTTTAACAACGATAAAAGAGAATTTATGTCGCTTAAGTTCTTCTTCCAGTGAGTCAATGGCATGAAAGTTTGATTAGATGAAGCATCAAATCTCACGGAAATCAACATTTGGTAAATCGAAATCAATTCAAAAGTCTTGCTAGTTGAACCACTTTCTTCCAATAAAGATTCCAAAGCTTGAATTTGCTCAAATTTATCAATATTCTTCTTACCTCTACTTTCACTCACTTGTTTCAAAGTTTGGAAAACAGCACTCAAATTCTTACTTGGACCAACGGAAGTAAATCCAGAACCAGTAGATTCTTCATCCTGTTTAAGGTTGTTTGACAATGGCACTTCAACCAATTCATCTTTTTCAAAAAGTTCGGGCTTTTCTTTGGCAAGATCAATCAAAGTTTGGAATTCTTTCACTTGTCTTTTCACTCTTTGCCTTAAGGTATTAAATGCCCTTGATTGATCAGCTGGCATCTTCTTCTTATCTTGGTCATTATTAGAACCAAATTCACTAATGAATTCCTCTAACTCATTTAAGGCAACAATGAAAAAGTTAGGAGTTCCAAAGTTTTGTTGATGAGACCTGGTTAATAATCTTCCCAATCTATCAAACTCACTCAGAGCATTTATCCAGTTATAAATCAATTTTGCAGTGTCCAACTTATCAATTGAATCTTTGATATCATCGAATAATTTCTCCTTTGCAGACTTAACCACCTTTCTGCCTTCATCATCGCTATCAGAATCGGAATCTTTTCCACCTTTTAAGAAACTACTTTTCAAGAAATACGTAGGACCTTTTGGCGCATCGCTGTCACTATCACTATCATCACTATCATCTGAGTTATTGAAGAAATCACTTTCATCATCTTCTTGAGCTACTGGTTGTTCTTCATCGGATGAGGAAACTAAGGCCTCTTCTTCAGAACTCAACAAGTCTTCTTCTTCTGACGAGGAGTCAGAATCATACTTAATAAAGAAACGTGACATATTCGTTGTTCCCGGCTCTTTAGATTAGTTCAATCGAGTGTATATGAACGAATAGTTAAAATAAAGAAAGGTTGACCGAGAGGTTTCTTGTGTCTATTTTAGTGAATCAAATTTTCACGGACGATGGATTTTTTGGTGTAAAAAAAATTGAGAAAAAATTAGTTTGAGGTTTACGCACGACAGGTATCCCAGTTACCACGCCGTCGTGGTAAATGGCGCCATGCTAGGAATTGTTTATGATATATGGATGTCTAAATAAATTACCAACTATCGATATCGTAGCTTTTAACCCTCAGAAACTTGAATGGTTTCTCATTCTTCAATGTCAAGTAAGACACCTCTCCAACTCGATCATCGTCGTCTGCCATTTGTTTCCGGACAGTATAATACTTGATCCAGTTGAGCTTATTGTATTTAAATATCGTGCTCAAGGATTTAATCTGAAAGTGGTAGTGGAAGGAGTAATAAGGAACAGAGCCTTCGTCTATTTGTATGTGTATTTCACCCGTAGTGGAAATAGTCCACTTCCCTTGGTATATTCTATGGGGGTCTTTTACTGACCGGTGATGCCCTGCTATTCTTGCTTGGTCCATAGCACTAGTGATATTTCTCAGAAGATTGAATTTCAGAAGCTGTCCCACCACTTTGTACGGCTCTAAAGTACTCAATACTTTCACACAAGTTCCGTCTGGATAAAATCTAAGATATCTGTAATAGGTGATGGTCTTTACGGGGTTGGTCCAACTATGAGAGAACTCTGCCTTTCCACCTTCACTATAGTAGTTCACCACACTTATGTAACAACCTTTAAACTTGATAAATGGCCGTTCATTGAGCATACGTTTCCACGAGTTCCCGTGAGACTGGACAATTGGGATCTGGTCTTTCGGTATAGGGAGTTCAGCTTCCACATCATCCGTGATTGAATCTGGTGTTTGGTTGACGAGAAGAAATGCTTCATTCTCTTCATATTTTTGTAGTGGATAAATGAGGTAACAAAGGTTTCTCCAGATGTCGTTTTGTGCAAGCCCTAAAAATGCAAATTTCTTGCACACCAACGAAAGATGAATCCACGATTCTGGTTCGACTAAAAGTAAGATCTCCATGATATATAACCAGATATCATTTGGGAGATTAATCAAGGGGGAGAGAGGTTTTGTCACAACCTCATCGTGTCCATCAACGCCCAAGTTGGCGAACTTGATGACCAAATTATCGTTATCTGAATCTTCTGGCCCAGGAGCTCTTGGCTCGTCATGTTCAAAAGATGAAAGTAACTTGTCCACATCAATTGCTCGTACTTTAGCTTCATCGAGTTTTACAGTGGAATTGACACCATGCTTTTCCTTCAATTGTTCAATTTTTTGGGGGACTTCAGTCTTTCGATAAAGTAAATCGATCTTATCATTCAACTTGAATGCTTTTCTGTAAAGCTCAATAGCATCAGACATTTTCCCATGGCTTTCTTTGTCTATAGCGCTTTCAAAAAGTTGGATAGCATGTCTATCATTTTCATTAAGCGAGTCCTCGGCTCTTGTGACATTACCTAGAGGATCTGGGTGGTCCTGGGCTATTGCTATATTTGACATATTGGTGAAATATTAACAAATGAATTTATAAGCTGTAGATTTTCGCGGTTAGAGATTTGTCCCAGTACGAATCCAATACATAAATTGCAGCCATTGTTTTATCACAATAATTGGCCATGTATTCAATAGCAAAGTAGCTCACTATCTTCCCCTATTTTAATCCTACCAGTTTTAAAGCCACCATACCCTAAACGAGAGACTTCTGTCTAGTGTTAAATTGAAGACTCGTCATCTCATATTCTTTTGACACAAATTAACCGCGAAACACGAAATCAAAATCATTGATCTGGTTTGTTTTTGTGAATTTGACATCCAATAATACTCCTATATACTACAGAGGCAATGTCAAGCTTGTCTAGCCCCTCAACACAAGCACCTCAAAATGTATCGGGATATACAAATGGCAGCTTTTCAGCAAATTCCAACACTTCGGGATATTTAAGAACTCCCAAAACTCCCAATCGAAGATCAATGCTTCTCAATGGATTCGGCACAGACGAGTCACATCATAAGTATACCAGTACTCCTGATTCGGCGAAACGTGAACAATTTGAAGATAATGATAATATGATCAAAGTGATCTGTAGAGTGAAACCCATGGATAGGGAAGATCTTGACGACGGTTACGGACTGATAACTGATTTTCCTGACGATGACAACGGATCTGCTATTGCAATGAACGGGAAAGAGGGCCAATTGTTCACCTTTGATAAGGTTTTCGACGAAAAGTCGAGCCAGACAGATCTTTATCAATATTCTGTTCACGATACGGTGAACGATGTTTTGAGTGGTTATAATGGAACAATCCTTGCATACGGCCAGACAGGTGCTGGTAAATCGTATACCATGTTGGGTCCTTCTATAAATGATCAGACAGAGAAAGGATTGATCCCCAGGATCAGTGACGAAATTTTTGACCAAATAAAGCATCACGGTTCTAAGGAAGTCGAGTATACTGTAAGCTTGTCGATAATGGAAATTTATTTAGAACAGATAAATGATTTGTTGGTGGAGGATAACAACAAATTGTCGATTCATGAAGATAGAGAAAATGGCGTCTACGTGAAGGGCTTATCACATGCTTTCATTTCCAATACAAAGGACCTATACAAGCTTTTGAAACTAGGTATCAGCCATAGAACATCCAGTGTTACTCATATGAATATGGAGAGTAGTAGAAGCCATGCCATCTTTCAGATCAAAATTGACCAGAAAAACTTGAAGGATGACTCCATAAAAAAGTCGAATTTATTCTTGATTGATTTGGCAGGGAGTGAGAAGGTTGACAGAACTGGAGCGGTGGGACAAACATTGAAGGAGGCTCAAAATATTAACAGCTCTCTTTCAGCATTAGGTAATGTAATTTATGCCTTGACTGACCATAAATCCACACACATTCCTTACAGAGACTCAAAACTAACTAGAATTTTACAAGAATCGCTTGGAGGGAATTCCAGAACAACATTAATCTTGAACGTATCTCCAAGTTCGAAGAATGAATTGGAAACATTATCTACTCTTCGATTTGGATCAAGAGCAAAGTATATTAAGAATAGGGCACATGTCAACAAAGAGTTAAGTAACAGTGAATTGAAATTCAGGTTGAAGCAGTTGGAGAGAGAAAACGAACAACACAAGCTTCATATAGAGAAACTCGAAAATCTGTTGAAGCATTCAAACTCATCTACACCTAGACAACTCCCTGTGACCCCTTCGAAGAACTTTGAGAGTCGAATTCCTACTCTCTCGAAATCTCCTTTATCTCCAAATTCTCCATCGAGATCTGACTTGTATAACAAGCTTACAGAGAAAGAGAACATAATTAAGGTTCTAGAGGATGAAATATTGAGTTATAAAATTAATAACCTAAAAATTCTGAACGAAGAAGAGGTGAAACTCAATAAGTTGGAAAAAGCTTTGTACAAGTTAAGCGAAAAATTGAATGATGTAGAGGTGATAAATGTCAACCTCCGTAAACATTTGATGATTAGCGAAAAAATAATAGAACAAAGGGATGAGTCCATTCAATCGTTAAATAAGTTGTTGGGTGAACAGCAAGTTACTTTGAATACTCAATCTTCGAGTTTTGAAAACCGATTGAGCTTTTTGAAAAGCCGAATTAGTGAACAGAAAATACAAGAGCTTAACTTGAACAAAGACCCTAGATCTCCGATTTCCCCAGGTCCCAGGTCACCGCTCCCAGGTCTTAACTTGAAAATTATAAAACCGATAATTGGAGGAGGTGATGAAAGTGAAGATGATGAGGAGAATGAAGAGAATATTAATACTACATTTTAGATTCATAATAAATAATTGATACCAATAGATATTGCACATTTATAAACGTTCACAACTTAGACGTACCAATCAAATGAAGACCCCCGTCAACATTTAAGTTAATACCATTAACATAATTGGCAGGTTTGGAACAAAGCCACAACACGGTGTTTTGAATATCAGCTTTTTCTCCCCATCTACGTCTAGGATTACCAAAGTTAGTCTCTTCTTGCTTTTTGGCATACAAGAACTTAGTCATCTTGGTAGGAAAGAATCCGGGAGATATTGAATTGACGTTTATATTTCTTGGTGCTAAAGTCAATGCCAAGTTTCGACCGAGGTGCGCAACACCAGCTTTACTAGCAACATATCCATATGTATCTTTGAAGTCATTTGCAAAGGCCACGATCGAACTGACAATAATGACACGAGATGGATCTACCTGGGTTGCAGCTTTCTCTAATAATGGAGAAAATAATTGGATAACATGGAATACTCCAGTAATGTTCGTATCCAATATCTTGCGAACCTGATCCACCGGATGCTTATCAAACGGAGCTCCATAAGTGGCACCGGCATTTGCAATCAATATGTGTAGCTGGTCAATTTGAGCACTTATTGACTGGTAAAATTGTCTCATCTGTTCGTCATTACTAGCATCACAAGGCTCTGAAATGACTTTAACAGACTTACCATGAGCCGAGGCGTACGCTTCCAATGAACTTTTAGCTTGTTTACAGGCATCTGGTTTTCTGGAAGTGATAACAAGCGTAGAAATTCCATTAGCAATGAAGTACTCAGCAACGTCATATCCCAAGCCTCTAGTACCTCCAGTAATTAAAGCAGTCTTTCCATTGACGTTAAAGTCTACCATGATGTGCGGAAAGTTTGGGGAAAAAAAAGAGGATGAGAATATGAAATGGCTGCGAAAAACATCTACACTGAAATTGGCTGAACAATAAAATCATCCACTGATAACAAGTTTGAATTTGAGTAAACTAATGGGTGGGTCTAGTATGTGACTGTGGAGGATGAATTACAGTAATAGTGCTGCTATCATACGGAGGTGGAAGTTCATCAAGAGAAATTTCGGGAACTGAGACTCTTGGATTTGACTTTGCAACAGCAAACAAGTTTCCCACCTTCGAAAAAAACTTCACATATGGCTTTGTTCTCGGGTTCTCGATAAATTCTTCTTCAGATGTCCGTTCAGCTTGCTGCTTTTTTCGTTCTCTTATTTTCTGCCTCACGAAAAGGTAGATCATCCCACCGAGTGTTACAATTGATGCGGATAATAGGAAAATACACATAACCCATAAGTACAAGTATAATATAACAAGGAGAATCTGTTTCCATTCTTCGTCTGGTACCATGATACGAAAAGAATAATTTGAAACAATCCAATGAATTTCTATAAAAACTTATATGTTTCTGGGTTATTGAGGTAATTACCTGACATTCCAAAAGCATAGCATAACTAGAACTGGTTCGCGTAATCCCCGTTCGCAGGTCAAAATAAAATGTCTCCACATTTCGCACTTATCACCCAAGTCAAAAAGTCATTTCTTCTGTGTTTGGTGGCATATTCATACAATCATGACGCTTCTCGTTGCCACCGAGAAGTACAGCCTTCAATGTATGTATTGTCAATGATACAGGGATTGCTTTGTTATCCTACTAACCTCCTTAGTTGTCGACATTGGTTCATCCATAAATTCGGGCAAGATTATTTGTCAGGGTACCCATGATATAATTGACTTCAAGCCAATTGTATTACTGCAACAAAAACATTTGGTGGTGGTTCGTCTGAATGGTTCTGTACAATTATATAAACACTATGTCAAGATGGATGAGTGGCAGATCATCAAGGAATGGCGAAATGGTATTTTGAATGAAATGGACAAGATTATCAGCATCGGACTTCTTCGAAAACGATTCCTCTATTCTTGCTCAATAGAAGGTATTTTCATTATTAGAGATTTGATCAATGATGATGACGACGATGGTTTCAAACAGTTCAAATTGCAGGGCCCAATTACATGCATCAAGGTGGTAGAAGCCGGTTTTAGGCAACTCAAAGTCGCTGTTGGGGGAAAGGGAAATGGGCTCAAATGTTACCAGATATATCTTGACAAGTGCTACACATTCGATGACCCATTGTTTAATATTAACACTCCCAATGTCAATTCACTCAATCATCTCAGGCATCTCTTGAAAAAGCAGGGAGACAACAGTACCGAAAGGCTTTTACCGCAATGGAAAGCGTCTGTTTTCTTCGAAAGCTACTGGTTAGTTTCAATCGAATTCTGGAAGCATCTCATCATCTGTGGTACTCAGTTTGGCTTCATTTTGGTATACGATATTTCTGAGCCCCAACCCAAAAAAATCATCAAAAACAGTTCTGCCCCTATCATTAACCTCAAGGTCGTGGGTAACCACTTGATCTACACTGACATGATGTCTCAGGTAGGGGTCATTAACATGAAGACAATGGTGCAAGTCAACTGGTTTGACTGCAAATTTGGCATCGTCGAATACAATAAAATCTTCATTAGTCAACACAGTCGTCGGATTATAGTTTTTGCAACCACGGCAGACGGCCGCATCAAAGTGGTCAAATTGCACCCCAACAATACCTGCGATATTTTACACGACGTGAGACTGGATTATCCAATTCAATGTTTCCAGGTGTGTAGCTAGTGTTGGCCATGTTTGTAACTAAGATTGGCGAAGTCTGCACCGCGGGCCTGCCCACCCCCACACCGCGCCCGCTGGAGCGCGCTGCAAGTTGCAGCATTGCGCTATGTGGCCAGATTTTGTATCCTGCAGGTAATCCACAGACGCTGAGTTGCTTATCATTGGCACAACCACCGCAAAACTAACCATAGCAACTAACACCTCCTATATTGTGCAATGATTTACACCAGTTTCCCTTTCTTTATATAGGCTTTGAATAGAAAATACGATGTTTATTTGTTCATTCAATGACCCCGAGCTTGCCCACCGCAAATCCCAATTTTTTTTTCTCCTAATGCTAGATATTATTTGGAAAATGCTCCCAAGAATATTACATAATTGTCGTGCTAGGGGTTTTTTTTTTCATTGATTCCAATCCAACAATAGACAAATGACTCAAACAAAATTTACCCATGAACAGTTGCGTTGCATAGGGGTACAAGGTTTAAATCACCATCACCATTACTACTAATAAATAGCAAGTATCTTTTCCATTTTCTTGTCCTTAAATAACTCTTATTAAATTCACTAATTTGGTATCCCCAAACATCTCTCCACATTTTCCGTGGTCCAATTTGTCTTGTCTGGTAGTCTTGTCTAGCTTTTTCTTTTTTCGTTGATTGTCGCGATAAGTAAGAATCACGAAATCTAGACAAAACTCTTCTTGGTTTCTTTCCCACACATATCGATTTTTATATCCAACTTGTACCATAATCATACCATATATTCATTTATCCGTTGTGTGACCTAAAGGATGAGTAAAATCGAAAAATTTATAAATAAAGTCAGCAGGCGATCGAGTGAAACCGCAGCTGATGGCTTCATCGGTGCTTCAAGTCTTAGTCCAGGAGACGCCAGTCCTAGAAATATTCGTTCCAGAGTCAGGTCCTTTTCTACCATTTCCAACGCCTCAGTGCCGAATGTGAACTTAACCCCAATAGCTTCCAACGATAACCGGAAAAGCTCGAAATCAGTATCTAAACGTCAAACAAAGGAGCTAATCAAGAAAGAGACAAAGCAGGTGACGCTGAAGAAGTTGGCCACTTTGTTGAATGACTTGGGGCTTCAAGACCCAATCCCGGTGAAAGCGACTCGTTCCAATAGTTCAGGGTTATCTAAGAATATAAACGTGTATGTTGCAAATTCCAACGATTGCATTTACCTTGCTCCAGCAACGTCTGCCAGTTTCACCTACGAAGATGTGGAAAATGGAGGAATTCCAGAGAATTCGATGTTTTTCAACGAGGATGAAGGAAATGAACCTGATGTTAATGAAGTCGCCGGAAATAATATTTATGATGTAAGACGAAGTTCGAGTGTTACTATTGAGAATGATGATATTTCCCCTGATCCTAACATCGACAACATTCCAGTTGAAATGAAGTCAAAGCTTGATGACCACAGATCTCCCAACTATTTGACTACAAAAATAGATAGTGATACCCCTATTCCACACACCTTTGGGGTGATCATTGAGTTAAACAAAGATACTGTGATCAATTCATTGGAACTTGAGTTTGCTAGTATAGCTTCGGTTTTGTGGCCAACAGGTGATCCATACAATAAGTCTTTTGGAAGAGAAAGGTTTAAGATAGGTAAGATGACTTGGGACAAGAGTTTGAATAACCCTGACTTTTTCATTAATAGTTTGAATTCGGGTGACGTAAAGGCAAAGAAAATTAGTCCAGATGAATTAGCAAAACGCACCAGGTTCTATAGGTTAAGAGATACAAAAGAGATGAATGATGTCAATTTATCTTCAGACGTTTATCCTATTGATAGTGGGTTGTCGAATAGTCACAATAATGATGAACCATTTGAACACTATGAAGAAGGTCCCCAAACATTTAAAGCCGGTATTTATGTGTTTGTGTTACCTATTCTTTTACCTGAATCTATACCACCAACAATTACTTCCATCAATGGGTCCTTAAGCCACATGCTTGCTATAACCATCCATAAGAATTCCGATAAGTTGAACAGAAAATTGAAATACCTGGCAGGATACAATTTACCTATGGTTAGAACACCACCATCTCTTGCAAACTCGATTGCGGACAAACCTATCTATGTCAATAGAGTTTGGAATGATGCGTTGCACTACATCATTACCTTTCCCCGGAAATACGTCTCTTTGGGTAACGAGCATTCTATAAATGTGAAGATAGTCCCCCTTGTCAAGGATGTGGTCATTAAAAGAATAAAATTTAACGTTCTTGAAAGGATTACCTATGTTTCGAAGGACTTATCAAAAGAGTATGATTATGATGGTGAAGATCCATATTGTTTGAGACCATTGGTTGGCGACTCTAAAATGAGAGAAAGAGTAGTTCCAATATGCGAATTGAAGACAAAGAACAAGCCAAGTGCCGGTTTCACAGAGCCATACAAGGAAGAGGTCATCAAGTGTCCTGATAATAACCTTTTGTTCAGTTGCTACGAACCAGATGCTAAGTCAGGTGTACCTGATGATGAGCTTGAAGGCGACAGTATAGAGAATTTCAAGTTGAATGAGCCGCTTTATAGATCCCGGGCACATTCCCATAGTGGCCATTTGTCTCCAAAAGCCTTCTCGAAAAGGAGATATACATCTCCAACTCCTGAGCAGTCAAATAATTACATGGTTGCATCTCCTCTTGATATTAATATCGCTTTACCTTTTCTTACGACCAGGAACGATAAGATTATTCAATCCTCAAATGATGAAGGAGAATTAAGGAAGCTATCCAGTGTTTCTTCAGCTCCTGGTTCAAGAAAAGCATCCATTATATCTACTGATGGAACTACCAGTTCAACTGTTTACCCACCATCGTCCCCTATTATTGGCTCTTTAGCAACTAATCTAAGCCATAGTACTGGGGAAATGTTCGAGGGAGAAGATCATACTGACTTTTTAACGCCAGATTCGACGGCTTTGATGCATGAGATCAGCCAAAACCATTTCAAAGAAAACATCCAGCATGGTTTCACAACGGTCGGTAGGGCATTATATCCTGATTCGAATTTCCGCCACATAAAGATTCATCATAGATTACAAGTGTGTTTCAGGATCTCGAAACCAGACCCAAGTGATAACTTTAAAATGCACCACTATGAGGTTGTCATTGATACGCCATTGATCTTGTTGAGTTCGAAATGTAATGAAGAATCTATTCAGTTACCAAAGTACGACGAAATCGATATCATGTCACCTCCATCCGAGCCTTTGCAACCTTCTAAGAGCCTGGGTGGTATTTCATTCAGAACTCCCAATTATGATAGAAGTCATGTTGGTGTGACTCAGAGCGATAAAGGTGAAGTTCACGGAAATGGCTTTACTATCAAACCATGGGATAATCTTGAACCGGAAGATCCTTTACCTTCCTTTGAAGAAGCTACTTCTCCCGTTTCAGCACCAATAACCAGATCATTCTCTGTATCAGAAGATCCATTGAGTAGAATTCCTTCCATATCCATTGATCTGGGGCTTCCCGTAGCAAGTCCGGATCCTCCTGCTTATGACGAGAGAGGCGAAGATTTCGACTACGGAAGCTCAATGAATCTTGATGCATTAGTCAACCAACCGGCAACTTCTGATTCTGCCGGCAACGTAAGATCATCCAGAATCAGGTCTTCATTGGTTCAATCTTTTGCTCCTCAAAATCTCGGTAATTCAGTCAGTATTTCTAATAGCTCAATGATGAGCGGGTCTGTATCGAATTCCTCACAAACACCGGAGCCTGCTTCATATCATGGTAGTGGTCTTTCTGTTCCAGCAGTGCTGAAATCAGAATCTTTTGTTTCTTTAGATTCTACTCAACCAGAAATTGCAGGAGACAGTTCGTCCGATTCGCTCGAAAGCAACGACACCTCACAATCCGATTCTGTTCAAACCTCAAATTCATCAGGACAACTTCCTGACACTTGTAGTACAGCAATCACTACCGATGACTCCTCACAGAACACCAAGGAAGTCGAACACATCAAGAATGAGCTCGAGTGTGGAAGATATCAGGGTCAAAATATCCAACAAGAGAATGAAAATGATCCAGTTGCAACCATCGAACAACAATTGGGACTGTTGAAAGTGAAAGATACTGCTATAGAAGCAGGATCAGAAGATCAGGAACAAGATGAACCAAGAAACGAACTTACTGCTGAAGACACTATACATTATTCACCAGAACTATCACCAAACAAACTCACAAATCTACCTAACGACAGCGAAACGAATATAAGCATCATGACCAATGGTTCAACCTTTGATCAGAGATTGCCACTTTTAAGGAATACTAGTACAGAATCCAATCTTCCATTGGCCAAACTGGTTACCATCCAGACCCATAATAAAGTCTCTACAGACAACCTCTCCATTATTACCGAGAGTAAGCCCAGTCAAGATATATATCACACATATCAATGAGATTCTAATAAGCGTATATAATCATGTATATTAAAATAAATTTTAGTAACCCTAATAATCATTGGATAAAATGGCTTTCACACAGAAATATCGCTCGCCTGATGCTCATCGTTCCACAAACAGTACGATTTGAATTACTCGCGCTCTGTATCGTTATTTTTCACAGCAATTTCTTTTATTTTTCACAGCTATTTATTTTATATTTCATAGCTCGTTTTTCACGTTCAATCAGATATTTGATGTCGAGTGTAATACCTGGTGCAGTATCCAGGGTCCCACTAAATGGGAAAGTTGGTATCATAGGTGCAGGTGTATCTGGGCTCTCCTTTGCATATTTTCTTAACAAGCTTCGTCCGGATGTAGATATCACTATATTCGAATCACAGAAACGAGCAGGTGGATATATAAGTACAGCTGAACTTAATAACAATGGTTCCCCAGTTAGACTCGAGAAGGGTCCAAGAACCCTTAGAGGTGTCAGCGAAGGGACTGTTTTGATTTTAGACATGCTTATTCAAAATGGTTTAAAAGACCAGATCATGGTGATGAAATCAGATTCGATTGCGAATAGAAAGTATCTTTTGGACTCAACCAATAAGCTAATTCCCGTTCCTCATTCTGTTCAATCCATGGTCAAATTCTTTGGGTCTGAATTGTTTCCTGGTAATTTGTTGAAATTACTCAAAGAACCTTTAGTGAAAAAGGGTGATATGAAAGATGAAAGTATTGAAGCATTTTTCAAAAGACGACTTGGAACTTCAGCAGTAACCGATAAGGTAGTCAGTGCCATTATGAATGGTATCTATGCTGGAGATGTGTCTAAATTGAGCATCAACACGATTTTTCCTCGAGTCAAGGCTATGGAACAAAACGAAAGTTCGTTTATTCGTCCAATGATGAAATCTGCTTTGAAGTCATTATTGAATTGGAATAAAGTGACAGAGCCGCCAAAGATTCACCAAGCTTTAGATATATACCAGAGCAAGATCTCACCTAAATCGAATTTGGAGGATTTGCATGAAAACTTGAAAGGTTTTCCGGTAGTAGCCTTAAAAGACACCCTTGCGGTGTATCCGCAAATGTTGAAAGATTTAATTCAGAAGAACCCCAAAATCAGCATTAACTATCAAACCGAATTAAAAGCTATTGAGCCTGAGTCTGGTAACGTCACAACTTCAGATTCAGAATATAAATTTGACCATATTAGGTCTACCATCAACGTTCACTCATTGGCAAACATAATTAGTAATCCATCATTGAAAGAGCAATTCAACTCAGTCCAATACGTTAATTTGTTCATGGCAAATGTCTACACTTCCAATCCAAAGTTTATTCCCAGGGATAGCCATGGCTTTGGCTTTCTTGTACCCAAAGCATCTAAAAATAAGGATTTCTTACTCGGAATGATATACGATTCTGATATAAAAGAGCATGTCATTCCATTCCAAAGTGATAATCCATCAGTCAACCACAAAGATCATCTGCATACCAACTTGACTATCATGTTGGGAGGTCACTTGTTCAAATCTCAAGTACCAGACAACAATGTGTCTTTAAAGGCTGCTAAAAACAGCCTTGAAAAAGTTTTCCATACCAATCTTGACGATGCCAACATAATAATAAGAGATGAAGCCAATCTCTCAGACAACACAATTGACCTTCTGCCAAATGATATACTTATCTCATACAACCTTCACAGTAAGTGCATTCCACAGTACCATGTAGGTTATGAACATACCAAACAACAAGTTCAAAGAATAGTACAAGAGAAGCTCAATAACAAGCTCTCTTTCGGAGGAATGTGCTTTGCCAAGGGAGTTGGTGTGCCAGATTGTGTGTTAAATTCACTTGAAGATGCACTTAAATTTTAATAGAACAGCATTAATCCTACTTTATGACCCCCTAACGATTTTTAATCCTACATGTAAATAGCTATTACTTTTATTATAATACATTTTATCATAAGTCGTTATCTTCTATAAGTTCTATTCTCTTGATAATCTTTGATTTCCGTTTGGCATAATCCACCTCGATGTCTTTACCAAAAAATCTGGTTTTAATCAATACATCTTTTGCATTCTGGGCTTCCACAATATTACTGAACACAATATGTGCTTGTCCTCTCATTTTCCGGCTGTTAGATTTTATCACAATGTCGATGACATCTCCAAAACTGCTGCAGAATAAATATAGATTGGTCTTTAGCACTTCGGTACTGATTTTGTCGTTCAAATTCTTCACGTAGAGTGTTTGGTTAATACCAGGATCAATCTTCATCTTTTTCAATGCAGTTGTCTTAGTATCCTGTGCGTCAGTGGCACTTCTTTTCAGGACCATGGTTCTCTGATGAGGTTCTGCAACTGGATTCACAAAGCACAGTGCGCATCGAGTGCGAAAATGCCCTTCTGGTGCGGTACTCGCAGCGAAGACCAAGCCTCGTTGCCCCACGCCTTTACCACCGAACCAACCACTTCAAGTGTCGCACTTCACTACATCACCTCTTGCTCTATTTCCTGCACATAGACAACTGTGCTCACTGATTCTTTCCCATCAAATTTGCGTATGTTCCATAAAGTCTACGTCCCTAGACTCTAGTTTCGATATAAACGTTGAAAGCTTTCATATTTTACAAACGCTTTCTCCTCCATAGTACTAATTCATTCGAATTATCTTTTTACAATTGTTTTCTAGATACATCAATACATCTTTGAGCCATGTCGTCTCAATTGAATGCTTCGTTGCTTAGACTTAAGCTATTGGATGCATTGAGAAGTGGTGACACCGCCAAAGTCGATTCAGTCATCGAAAGCTTGCAGTCCACAAAACTGACAATTCAAACAACCGATATAATCCAGATTAAAGAGACAATTCTTCATTATGCCGTACAAGTGGCTCCACTTTCCATGATCCAGTATTTGGTCAACAACAACAGCAAACTTGAAGTTGACGTGAATTCCCAGGACCAGGAAGGAAATACACCATTACATTTAGCAGCTGCCTCGTCTCGTACTGAGGTTATCAAGTATTTGTTATCTCTCCCCAACATCAATGATACGGTTCACAATTTAGACAAGAAACAACCGGTCGAAATGTGCAAAGACTTAGAGGTAGTTCAATTGATGCAATTTGAACGAGCCAAATTTGTTGAGAAACTGGCAAGTCAATTGAGAGGCTACTTCACTAATCGAGATTTTGGTAAATTAGAGAAGCTCTTGGTGGGTAACCCTAGAGCTGCCGAATTGTTGGATATAAATGGTGCTGATCCGGAAACCGGAAATACCGTGTTGCACGAGTTTATTGGTAAGGGAGATTTACAAATGTGTGATTGGATTTTAAAACATGGTGGTGATCCTTTCAAGAGAGATAAACGGGGTAAATTACCTATTGACTTAATTCATAACAAGAGTGATCCAATTCGTAAGCTATTAAAGGTTGCTTCAAAAGATCAAACTATTATGGATCCAGTTATTAATTCCACTAGCTCCAAGACTGGAAATGCTCCAACTTATAAGGGTTACTTGAAGAAATGGACCAATTTTGCTTCTGGTTATAAATTGAGATACTTTGTGTTAGATGATAAGGGAATCTTATCATATTATACCAATCAAGATGATACAAACAATGCCTGCAGAGGGTCTTTGAATTTAGGTTTTGCAACATTGCACTTGGATTCCTCTGAAAAATTGAAGTTTGAAATAATTGGTAAGAATGGTATTAGATGGCACTTGAAGGCTAATCACCCAATTGAAACCAATAGATGGGTTTGGAACTTACAAAATGCTATCACTTATTCTAAGGATAATATTAAAAGAAGAAACAGACAAGTTAGTGGTAATGCAGGTGATACTTCTGCTAATACTACTGCTGATGACTTGAAACCTCCATCAAGTCCAGTTACTAGTAGATCCAGTGTGGATGGTGAGCAGTCAGAGCGAAAGCACGGCTTGCTAGGTCTCAGAAGAAAGCATAAAAGAACAGGTAGTCACGTGTCACTCAACTCTCAGGATGAAGAAGTTTCTGCTCCTCCTTCCAGATCTAACACCTTCAAGAAGAGTCTCGATAACCCCAATCTCGAAAAGATTAAAGAGAACACTACTCTTAAACCTTCTTCAGCAAGTTTCAATGATCAAGCCAGTTATATGGACACTGATAATGAGAACTTCGATTATGATTTGGATGAATTAGAAGGCTACGATGAGGATGACTATGATAGTGAGTCTGACTCCATGGGTAAAGATACGAAGAAGAAAGATTTAAGCAACGAGATTTCCACAGTTAAAGGATCCCTCGAGGTAGGAATCAAGAGTCTTTTGGACTTGTTCCACAATGTTTTGGAGTCCCCAGAGAGTTTAGATCTTGAAATTTGTAAGGTCGGCACTGGTACTTTAACTGTCATTCAAGATTTATTCAACAAGTACAATACTTTGATCTCAGACAAAGATTTGAACAGCACCAAAGCTTTAGAAAGACAGTTAGAAGTCAATAAATTGTGGGAAAACTCCATTCGTCAATTAGAAAGAGAAATCGCCAACAGAGAACAGAAGTTGGCTGAATACGAGGGCAAGAAGAAACAATTGAAGAAGTATCTCACATCCAAGACTTCTGGTCAATCTACTCCAAACTCTCCTAGTGTGGTTGCTGCTGCAGGTGGAGGGGCAGCTGCCATTGGTGCCGAAAAGGCAGCTTCTGTCGCAGGTTCTGGAACCTTAGCATCGGATCCAAGTTTTGAATCGAACCCTAAGATTGATTTAGTCAACCACAGTTTAAACACTGGGGTTCCAGAGAATGTCATTGAAGAAATTTTGAACGATTCAGAGGATGAATTCTTCGATGCAGATGAATTGGCTGATTCTTCCTTTGTTGAAGACGAGCAAGAATCTGAAATCCAAGAAGAAGACCCAATTTCTCATGTTCCTGATCAGGATAATAAGTCAGAATCTGATGTCACTACGTTGGCCACCAACAACATCCCGGAGAAAAAGGTCGATGTCAAAGATGATTCTACTTTCAATGAAGCTCAAGAACTGAGAGCTGAAATGATCAAGGCAGAGGGCTCATTCTTGGGATATGAAAATCCTCCAAGAACTAGATTAAAGTTGGCCGAAGATGACAGACCAAAGGTTGGACTTTGGGGTATTTTGAAAAATTTGATTGGAAAGGATATGACTAGAATGACATTACCCGTTTCTTTCAATGAATGTACTTCTTTATTGCAAAGATTAGCGGAAGATATAGAATATTCTGATCTTCTAGACCAAGCAGCAAAATTTGATGATTCTTGTTTACGTACCGCTTACGTCGCAGCGTTTGCAGCTTCCGAGTATGCTTCGACAATCAACAGAATCGCTAAACCTTTTAATCCGTTGTTAGGTGAAACATTCGAATACTGTCTCCCTGAAAAAAATTATAGATTAGTTTCAGAGCAAGTGAGTCATCATCCTCCTATTAGTGCCTGCAGAGCTGAATCTATTAAGTGGGACTATTATGGTGAGAATGCTGTTGATTCCAAGTTTAGAGGTAGATCGTTTGACTTTAAGCACTTAGGTAAAATGTTCTGTGTTGTTAGACCAGATAATGGTGTTGTCGATAAAGATGGCAAAACTGTTTCAGAAGAGTTATACAGTTGGAAGAAAGTCAACACATCTGTTGTTGGTATTATGGTGGGTAACCCAACGGTTGATAACTTTGGTCAAATGGAAGTAACTAACCATACCACCGGTGATAAAATCATCGTTGACTTGAAGCAAAGAGGCTGGAGAGCTTCTTCAGCTTATCAATTAAGTGGTACAGTTGTCAGCAAAGCTGGTGAACCAACTTGGGCTATTGGTGGACACTGGAATTCCAAGATTTTCGGTAAGAAGTTGGCTCCTACTCAGCCAAATGAAGAACAAAGACGTGCTTCTTTGGTCAGTAAATCGGAAGCTTCAAGTGTTAACGTAAGCAAAGATCCATTTTCCGGTGGTGCATTTCTTATATGGCAAGCGGCCCCAAGACCTTCTATTCCCTTTAATTTAACTTCGTTTGCTGTTACTTTAAATGGTATTGACGAAAACTTGAGGAACTATCTTGCCCCTACTGATACTAGATTAAGACCAGATCAAAGAGCAATGGAAGATGGTGAATACGACAAGGCTGCTGATGAAAAGCATAGAGTCGAGGAAAAGCAAAGAGCTGCCAGAAAACAGAGAGAGACTTCGAAAGAAACTTACAAGCCTCAATGGTTTGTTAAGAGGAAGCACCCTATCACTGGTGATCCATTCTGGGAATTCAAAGGGGAATATTGGACTAAAAGAAAGGAAAAGAAGATGGATGTATGTCCTGATATCTTCTAATTTTATCATTGTTTGTAGTTATTTTTTGTGTATCATTTGTGTATTGCATCAATATTTGTATTAGATCTCATCGCATTTCCTATCGCATCTCATCGCGTTTAATTGAAATATTTCAGTTCCTACTATCTAACACTATGGGGAAAAAAAAGACTAACGCTGCCAACGCAGCTAGAGTATTGGAATCAAAGGTTTCTCCTATACTTGAAATCAATTATCGTGATCCTCTTTTTGCCATCGCAGCTCATCCTACAAGACCAATTTTAGCACAAGGTTTAGCTACCGGACATGTTTTCTGTACTTCCTATGATGCTGAAAAGCTTGAAGAATATCAAGCCAAGGAGAGGGACATATTAACTAAGAAACAACAACAAGCATTCAAACAAGGAAAAATCTCGCAGGTCATCAAGTCTGTCTCGCAGCTGAAACACAAATGGTGGAATGTTATTGATAATCTTATTGAATTCGATAACCAGTATGTTAAGACGTTATGGAAAACCAAAAGACACAAGGGTTCTTGTAGATCAATCCTTTTTGATCCACTCCCTTCTTCAGTTGGTGAAAATATTTTCACAGCTGGAATAGATCATATTATTAAGAAGGCAGATACCGAAACAGGTAAAGTTGTAGGTAAGGTTAATGTTTCAAAGGATTATTCTGGTGCTGGTAATGATGCCATCACCAAGTTGTGTCATTCTTCTACACACCCCCTAATTTTAGCCGGTACTGAAAACGGTCATGTGTTGATATATGACAGTGCCAACTTATCCAAAGAGAAAATCAAATTCAAAGTGGTAAATGCTCATGATGATTGTGTCAACCATATTCTTCCTATGCCGGCCGTATCTGCTTATCATTATTTGACATTGGGTTCAACAACACTTTCCCATATCGATATTCGTAAGGGAATTATCACCCAGTCTGATGACCAAGAGGACGAATTACTTTCGATGTGCTATGCCTCAGACCACGTTAATGACAATAAGAATGATACGGTATTAGTGTCCCATGGAGAAGGAATCGTAACGATATGGAAGAACTCCAAGAATCACTGGCGTGATCAGTTGTCTAGAATTAAGGTCAATAAGGGTGTTTCAATGGATACAATTGTGCCTACTATGAATTGTGATACTGATGAAATGACCAATTCAATTTGGTGTGGAGATGCTGATGGTCTTTTACATAGAATTAATTACAAAATGGGAAAGGTTGTTGAGACTAGAGTTCACTCCACAGCTAGTGGGAAATACGGGGCCATTGATGAAGTAGGTAACTTAGATATCGATTACAATTACCGGTTGATTAGTTCTGGTATGGACAGCCTCAAAATCTGGTCAGAACAAACTCAAGACGATGTTATTGAAAGTGACTCTGACTCTGACTCTGACATTGAAGATGATAGTGATAGTGACGATATGGGAAGCATTGATGGAAGTGAAATAGATGAAGATGACCAAGGACCAATAGCAGACAGTGATAGTAGTGGAGGCTCGTTTAATAGCGACGATGAGTCAAGTATTGATGGTGAAAGTGAAGAGTTGGAACAAGATGAAGAGGAAGAAGAAGAAGCAGAAGAATCAGAAAATCAAGAGGATGAAAAAGAACAAGAAGTAGTCAAACCCTCTATTATTCGTAAAAAGCGAAACTTGAATGCTCCTGTACCTAAAAAAAGAATAATTGACTTTGAACTGGATAGTAAACCTAAAGAAGAGCCAGAGGCTCCAAAGAAAAAGTTAAAGGCAAAACTGTTGACCACCAAACAATTGCAAAATATGCAACAACATGAACATGGAATCAGAAGATTCGATGGCCTTTGAAAATTATGAATAAATATAGTAACACAACAAATACGGTAATTTTTCACTCGCGATTTGCTTATCGGCATCTAACTCTATCCGACTTGTATTCCTTATATTAGAAGCTAGGGATGGAGAAAAATCAAGTATCTAGTGTGGACAATGTCATATTGTCACGTCGAGGATACTGCATCAGTGGTACATTGGTTTTATCTATGCATCACCTTGTTTTCACCTTTAATGTACCAGATTCACCTCAACAACAACCAAAGGAAATCTGGATATGTTATCCCATCATCGATAAAATTCAAAAATCCAGAGGTTCGGCACTTGTATCAAGCAAGCAGAACCCTTTTCTTGTATCTTCGTCAGGCAACCCAAACGTTAAAGATTCGCAACTAGCAAATTCATATAAGTCTACCAATATTGATCATTATTCTGCCTCCAACATACGACTCCAGTGTAAAGACTTTACATTTTATTCGTTCGACTTTGTGAACGATGTTATATGTACTGAAGTCTTCTATAGCTTAAGTGGGTTGATTTCAACTCCAAAAGTACAAAAGGATATTAAATCCTTTTATGCTTATAACTACAAGCCCAATATCATGGAATCTAATTTATCAGTACATGGATGGGATTTATATGATCCAATTGAAGAATACAAACGATTAGATTTGGTGGAGGAAAGAACAGATTTTTGGAGAGTATCAACTATCAATGAACAATATAAGTTATGTCCTTCTTATCCTAATTCATTTGTGGTTCCTTCTTCAATTTCTGATAATGTTATCAAGCATGCTTCTAAATTTAGATCGAAACAGAGAATTCCAGTTGTGGTATATAAACACAGATTAAATCCAAATGGAAATGTTATCATACGATGCTCCCAGCCATTGGTTGGGTTAAACATTCAGAACAGATCGATCCAGGATGAAAAAGTAATTGAAGAAATCTTTAAATCTCAAGAACAAGAAAGGGCTCTGCAAATACCAAAAAATGATGAATTTATTGATCAACCTCAACGTAACTTGATAGTTGATCTTCGTCCCGTTACCAATGCTATGGCACAACATGCGTTAGGTGCTGGAACAGAGAATATTGATTACTACAGAGGAAAGCTGGCTAACGATAAGGATGACGGTAACAAGGACCCTGCAAGAAATGTAACCAAAATTTTTGGTAACATTGATAATATCCATGTGATCCGAGACTCACTTAATAAATTGACAGATGCATTAAATGATCTTGATAGGTTCCCCGTATCGCTTAATGCTGAAAATGAGCAAGTGTCATATGTTTCACTTCAGCAAGCATTATCTAAGAGTCAATGGCTTCATAGGATCTCTATCATTCTTCAATCTGTTGATAGGATCATCAAGTCTGTGCATTTAAACAACACTAATGTTGTTATTCACTGCTCAGACGGATGGGATAGAACATCCCAAGTTTCGGCTTTGCTGCAGCTTTGTCTTGATCCTTACTATAGAACATTTAGAGGGTTTATGGTGTTAATTGAAAAAGAGTGGGTCAGTTTCGGATTCAAGTTCAATACCAGAGCCGATCATGGTGGTTGCATAGGGGCTATTTTACCCAAACCGCTTCAAGATTCAGAGTTTGGAGATGGATCGAACCCTGGTAATGGATCTGCAAGAAGCGTAGCTTCTTTCCTCCAAAAGGCTGCCAATAAGGCTGCCACCCGAATCAGAAACACTGCTGTTGCAGCCGCAGAAGCTGCCAGTAATTCGACGTACAATAGCCCCGGAGTTGAAGGATCTTCAGAAGAACCAGAAAGTGACTCCTCGGACTCGAATCAGGCTTTTTCAAATCATACATACAGTGGAAGTAACGAAAAATCTCCAGTATTTCACCAGTTTTTGGACTGTGTTTATCAAATATTCAAGCAACATCCAAACATGTTTGAATTTAACAGTCGTTTTCTTAAGAGACTCTTCTACCATTATTATTCTTGTCAATATGGTTCATTCTTGTGTAACTCAGAACAAGAATTGAAAGAGTATTTCAAGATCCATGACAGCACCGTTTCGGTCTGGGATTATTTCAACTCTCGACCCAAAGAATTCACCAACCCACACTACGAAGATAAGACTGAGGTTGTGTTCTTTAATTTTAGTGACGTGAAATGGTGGTCGGAGTTATATGGTAGATCAGACGAAGAAATGAATGGCTTGTCCAATTCACTTGACCGCAAGTTTGCAAAGATAAACTTGAGTGGAAATAATTAGAGTATAGAATTTAATGAATGCATTATCTAGTAATTGTGGTGAAGTTTATGTAAGTACATTTTTAGGTATCTGCAAGTTAAAAATTGCTGGGCTGTGAACACTGGTACCGGATTTTTAAAGCTGGAATTGGACAAGCAATAGTGCCCTGCTATTGTGTCTCACCCAAGAAACTTTAGTCTTGAAGGATCCCAATAAAGACAGTTAACCTATTACATCCCCCTCATCCCCCATACAACGGTCCATATTGGCTCCGGACTGTTAGTTCCCCCACTTTGCCATCTAAAATCATCTAATCGGCTACCTCATTTGCCTCAATCAAGTAATCGCACCACTTTGTGACATCATAACCAACCAACGGACATAATCAAAGTTTAGTGGTCCAACAAACCGGGTGATTCTTTACAATCTGGGAATACTCCAACCAGTTGGTCGAAGTGATACATATCATTGATACGTCTGTCAATTCCAACTTCCTGAACCTTACCTGTTCCGTTCTTCAGATCCAGTTTTTACCCCAAGCTTTAGCCTGCACACAGCGCCTCCAGGGATTTAACAAAAGTTTGGAGCAACGCATAAACTGAACCAGGAAAAAAAAAAGAATTAACCGAAAGGCTTCTTTTCCACATTGGCGTTTCAAAGTGAAAAAAACCACCACCTATTCACAAGACTTGTTATACAATCCAACGATTTTTAAAGAATGGGAAATAATACATCCCAAATCAGAAGGCTGTCCATCACATATAATGAATCTAATGTGCGCAAGTCAAACACTTCCCACAAGGCACAAAACAATTTGGATGAAGAATTCAGTGATTTGATTTTACACGAAGTGAAGAAGGATCAAGATATCAGAGACCAAAATTTGTTCAACAGAACCATTCCTGATCCTTCGTTCGATGCCAATCTGTCTCATATTAAACGACCTCCACTCAAATATAATCAGTTTCTGAATGATTTAATTGAAGATGAATTTAATGAGTTGAACGATTTAATCGAAACAGATGAGTCGGAGTTGACGAGAAATATTATCCCCAATGAAGACGGTAGTGAAGATGCCGGTAATAACGGCCAGCCTAGTGATAGCCAAGATGACCAAATGGATGTGGATGAAACGATAACTATGGAGCAAGACCAGGACCCCAGTCTAACACCAACACCCGATTTATCTCGTGTTGACTTCACTAAGGTGATGCCTGATGTGAATAATGTTTCACAGGTTTCGGGAATTCAAAGTATTCCAATAAGTCAGAGCCCTTCCATGAATAGCTCTTCATTGAACCAGGACTCACCACTGGCTACTGTTCCAAATGGAGGGTATGCTAGAAATACTGGTGACGGCTTTGTGCCGGTTGAAATTAAATGGGTAGATGTCTTGAACGAAAATATCCAGAAGGTATCCATTATTGGATCCTTCTCTAACTGGAGAAACATAATTCGTCTTAAGCCTTCTTCTCATCACCCGAAGGAGTATGTTGTGATGTTGAGATTACCATTAGGTGTCCACAAATTATTGTACATTATCAACAATGAATACAGGGTCAGTGATCAATTGCCAACCGCTACAGACCAAGAGGGTATATTCTTTAATTGGTTCGAAGTATTAGACGAACTGCACCTTTTCAACCATTCTCAGAATCAACCAGACAGAATTGTCACTGCATCGACTAAATATGATGCTAATATTATTCAGTCTGCCGGCCAACATGAAATTGACCAAATTCAGAGAAAATCCAATAGTTTCTTGGCTAAAATCAGCAAAGAAGAGCCAAACATTGAACATGTAGAGTATATGGCCGAAGATGATTCAGAGGATGCTAAAGAGCTACAAAATGAGCTATTGCAACAAAACCAAAATGCTTATGACCGTAACCAAAGTCCTTCTGCCCATCTTCCTGTGCCTCCGGCTACACAAGAAAGACAACACCAGGAACCATATATAACACTTTCTGACAACAATTCATCATCGTTTTTGCTTCAGAGAACCAATAAAAAGGTTGAATATTCTGGTGATATTCCTGAAATCTTTGTTAACTACAATTATTTCAAGAGTCAAAATGCCGATTTTGAGTTGCCTGAGCCTCCTCAATTACCAGCCCATTTGAATAATGTCTTATTGAACAAAATCTCCAATTCCAACAGTAGTCTGAGCACAGTACTGAATGGTCCAGGAACTTCATTGTCTGGTATCCTGGAGCATTCTAGTTCAACAATGCCTCAGATGGATCAGTTCAGACCACCATCAGCATCTTTCATGTCAGACCAACAACATATGCAACAACAACAACTGGGTAATAAGAGACCTCAGCTTAGAAGAGCTGACTCGTCGTATTATGCCTCCAACCAAGAAGCCTATCACCTTTCAATTCCAAATCATGTAATATTGAACCATCTTATGACCACCTCCATCAGAAATGATGTTCTTACAGTGGCGTGTATCACCAGATATTCGGGTAAATTCGTCACTCAAATTATGCATTCGCCTGCTAATTCATTCCCCGAAGATTAGCCTGTGATTTTGGATAAGTTTATAAACTGTATACTAGTCAATATATTTAAACTAATGCTTAGAGTGCCTACTCGATTGACTGCGAAATATCTGGCATATTTCTGTTTGTGGTTTCGGTGATTGCGGACAGAAAATAATTAAAGCTGAAACAATTCTGAAACATTAGTAATCTGGAATTTCTTTGAAAGCAATAGACTAGATTGTTTTAGACGCCACATAAACCCAAGTACATCCTGGTATTTTATTCATTACAGAAATTTAGTTATATATCAGTTTGTATCACCCAGTGTCAAAATAATCATGTCATGGAATGGTCTCAAAAAGGCCATTAACCGAGCAGGTACCCAAGTTATGATGAAAGCAGGCCAAATTGATGAAACTGTTGATCAGGAATACGATTTCGAAGAGAAGAGGTTTCGTAATATGGAACAGAATTCAGGAAAACTCCAAAAAGAATTGAAGAACTACCTTGATCTGTTGAGAGTGTTAACTAATGCACAAGTAAATGTGGCAGAAGTGTTGCAAGCTTTCTACGGACAAGACGATTTAGTCACTAAAAGAGAAAAAGAAGAATTAGATGTTGGCTCCAACAACTTCAGTGAAGAATACTGTAAAGTCATGAAAGAGTTGAACGAGGTCACCTTAAGAAATCTTGAAGGTCCATATAATCAGGTTGTTTTGAATCTGGTATCCCGGTTCAATTCTTATTTCATTGAAGTCAATGAAGCCATAAAGAAGAGAGCAAACAAGAAAATAGACTACGATGCCATGAAGAAAAAGCTACAGAAACTCATTGAGAGTCCCAAGACAAAAGAGATTAACAATAATGAATATGAATCTAAATTACAAGATGTCAGATCAGAAGTGACAAACACTAAAGAATTATATGACAGCATTAATGAAAAGCTCAAAACCGAGCTTCCGCAATTGATTAACCTTAGGATCCCTTTTTTGAATCCTTCGTTTGAAAGTTTTGTGAAACTTCAATTGCGGTTCTTCAATGAAAATTATCACAAGTTGAATAATTTGCAATCAAAGTTGGATGCAAATTTGAGGCTGGATTACATCAATGGAAGACTTGAGTCTCGGTTAGACGACGTCTTAGGTAAAATGAGAGAACTTAATGTAACTGGATCCAGATAATTTGGTTAATTCAATGTTATCCACTCTTATGAAATTATGATTTAAATCTTCGGTAACCTTCTTCTGTACTAAAATAAATACTTTGCGAGATCTTTTTTTCTTATCAATACTTTTCTCCCTCGCGCAGCTAAATACTTGATTGCCAACCATTACGATGTTGCGAAGAAAGCCTGATAAACTGGGGTTACCTGACGTTGGAATAGGGAATGACTTTTGGAATAGACACCATGAGATTGTGTGCAAGATGCTGAACAAAAAGAGTCTTTCTTCTTCATCCACAGTTGCGTTAATCAATAAGTTTTTCGACAACCTCAACTTGCCAAGGCCTACAGCTCAGCAATTGTCTGCATTATTGAATTCTCCATTTGCCCAAGGAGATCTCGGAAAGACCTTTCTGTTGATCAGATTTTTCCAACTTAGTCAAAAGGGGCTTTTCATTACCAATGAAAACGTTGATAAGACGGGATCCGTTATCAAGTACATTGGTGCTGAAAATTGGGAATCAGTAATGTGCTACATGGATGCATTATTGTTTGCTATGTTTACCAATTTAGACAGTTTTGAACCAATGCTTTTCTTGTCAAATCAGAATAAGAACCCACTAGTGAATAGGCTCTCGACTTTATTGAGAGTTTATGTGAATCTCTTGAGATCAGGAAATATCATTAAGACTGATTTGACCATAAGGATATGTGAAACCTTAGATCTGCTCGGGTTCCATGAAGCTATGTCTCATAAGCAGCAAGATTCTGCCGCATTGTTTGAGTTTCTTACTGAATCTTTGCGTATGCCTCTATTGACGTTTAAAGTTGATATTCAACACGGTGGGAAATTCAATGAGCAAGATGATCGCAAGTATTCAAAGGAAAGAATGCTTTTTGTTAGTCTTCCTGAGGAATCCAATGATTCAAACGAGTCAGAAGTCCTACTCGAAGAATGCCTTGAACACTATTTTAATAATTCGGTTAGTGTCATGAGAGAGTTAGAAAGGAGGGCTACAATGGAAAGTTTCAAAGTTCTGAAACCTTCTGTGGAGCTCATAGAGCATCCAAAGGATCCTTCAATTGAGCTCACAAACGAGTCACCTTCAAAACTGAATACACACGTCCAGGTAAGAACAAGATCATCAACTTTATCTATATGGACAATTAACGGAGACGAACCTAATTCGAAACCAAAAGAAGTTAACCTTCCTGCTTGGATGTTTTTAAGACTATTACCATTTTATACAGATGATAACGATGTTTCCGTTCAGGAGGATGGCAAAGTGAGTACTTCAGCTAAGACTTCAAAGGAGTTTGCCAAACGTCGACCTGTGCTTCCGATTTGTTTGAAAAGATATTCTTTCGAGAACCAAAAAGCAAGTAGACTGAGAACTAAAGTCATAATTCCCCCTATAATTAACTTGCCTTCTTTTGTTGCTGATGATAATGATGACAATAAAACTTCCCATAGCTATAAATTGATTTTAGAGAGTGCTGTTTGCCATAGAGGTACTTCTATTTCCTCCGGCCACTTTGTGTCAGCCGTGCGGAAGAATTACCATAAGCTCAATGAAAGTGAGGAAGAGTCCTACAATGCTGTTTGGTACCTTTACGATGATTTGCATAAACCTAAAGTAGTAGAGAAGACATTCAATGAAATATTTAACAAGGAGTGGCCATACATACTATTTTACAGGTTGGTCTCCTACGAAGAGTCTGGATCTACTGCTACGAGTATTCACTCTGTGCAAAGCTCTATCAGCAGTTCAGCAAGAGTCATCCCACCTCAAGGGTCAAAAGACAAATATTGGAATGAAGACCCTCTTTCCCCTATTATGTCTGCATCCAACTCGCCGGCAATAAGACCACAAACGCATAGCCCAGCATTGGATTCGATAAAAGACTCATTAAGCTTAAATTCCGCTTCTGCCTCTACGGTATCAAGTGATCAAACTGAGGGTATACCTGATGTGTCCCCACTGGACCCGAAGTTTGTTGATATAAGAGACAAGTATTATTGGTATATTCCTGATCAGAATATGGATTATTACAAAGAGGATGCTTCCTCGAAACCTAGTACCCGAAGAACAAGCTTGACTACTAGTTTCAGAAGGAACAGTCAATGGAGCGAACATTCTGTTCCACAAGTCAAATACGTTCAAGAGCCTGTCAAAGACAAAGAGAAAGACAATCAGGAACAACCTTCTCCTTCTTCATCGATTTGGAGTTTCAAAAGAAAGGCAAGAAATTCCAAATCGCCTCCCTTGGAAACTCACGAGATCGAGACAACAATATCCAATTTCAGCTTGAACAACACTGCTGATACGAAACCTAATCAGCCAAAACAACAAGCACATCACCATCACCATATCCTTCATCGTCACAGTCATGAATATGGACAAAAGGTAAACAGACGTGCCAAACAAAAACGAGACGCATATAGAAAAGAAAAGTGTATAATATCGTAGACCATCATATAAACTAATCACAATAGTAAATTAAACCATTTGAGCCTGCTGCTGCCACTTTACTCAGCTCTTGCGGATGGAATTTAATAGTATTGATCAACTTGTCAGATATCTTCAATGACTTTACCAACTTACCACTATTCCAATCCCAGAAAAGGATGTGGCCCTTACAATCACCTGCCATAAGGATCTTTCCATCTGGAGATACGTCAATTTCAATCTTGTATCCAGTTACGTTATTATTTTTGAAAAGCTTTTTCTTGAATTTGAACTTCCCGTCACCATCTATCACTTGGATGGCATTATTCATGTTTTGTAAAGCGATAAATCTATGAGGAGGTGGAATTGAGACAGCAGATGAGATTGCATATTGAGTTGGATGAGTAATTGTTTTTACAGGAATATTGATTCCCCAGTCCCATATTCTAATTGACTTGTCATCGGAAGTTGAAAGGAACTTTGAGCCACTTTGTATGATACATAAATCATTTATACAGCCAACGTGATGATCATATGTTTGGAGAAGATTAAATGTATCTTGAATCGAGTAATGTACAATATTACTGTTCATGAGCCCTACAAGAAATTCACCATCGTTATTCGGCCGAAATTTTAAAGTTGTAGGAACAGCTGCAACCTTTATAGTATGAAGAATCTTTCCCGATTCTGTATCCCAAAGCATTACCTTCTTGTCGAAAGAGCAGCTTAAAAACTTGTCACCTGTACTGTTAAAAGCAATGTCTTTCACAGACATTGAATGGCCATAATATTCTCGTATCAATTCTCTTTTGTGCTGAAGATCCCATAATCTTATGACAGAATCATTTCCGCAAGATAATAGTAGATGACCTGACGTAGGAAAGAAAACAACCTTCGACGTTCCCGCGTCGTGGCCAGTGAATGTGTGTATAACTTTCTCCGGAACAAAGCACTCTTGGGTGCCAGGAATAACCAATGGCTTTTCTGGATGACTATCCATAAAAGATTCGGCATACTTGTAAGTTGCAAAATATTCAGTGGTGATTGGAACTGAATCATTTGGTCGTATTTCAGCTTCTTCCGAGTCTGAATTAGAGGATTCTCCATGTGTCGTCATCTTTAACTCTTCCTTATCATTTATTTCGTTTTCCTCTTCTTCAAATGCTGCCCATGGTCCTAGGTAGTCATCTTCAAGATTTCCCTTTATTCTTCTCTGTCTCTTGGTAATTTTTCTTTGAGATTGAGTGTTATTCGAAGGCCTCTTAGTGCTTCCCTTATCGAAGTATACCTTCTCAATTCTTGGGCTTTTACTGTCTTTAATTGGAACTATTTCTACAGAATTAACAGCTGGTGCATAATCTGTCATTTTATTTCGAAGACTCGAAAACAATAGGTCTTCATTTGGCTCCGAATCAGAGTCACTAGAATATCCATCTACTAGAGCCATAAGTGATTTTGGTATTTCGCAATGCGATGAGCTGAAATTATAATTTATTGAATAGAACTTGCAATGAGCAAAAGAAAAGTTGAAGAAGAAGACTCAGATATCGATATCAGTTCCACTGATTCTGAAAACGAACAAGAAGAAATCCAGAATGATGAGGAAGAATTGGTCAACGTGGATTTTGACTTTTTTGATCTCAATCCTGATGTTGATTTCCATGCCACCAAGAACTTCTTGAGACAATTGTTTGGAGATGATTCCACCAAGTTTGACATTTCTGGTATCACTGATCTTTTCTTGACCAAGAATAGTGTTGGTACCACAATAAAGACTGAAGGTAAAGAAGGCGATCCATTTGCTTTGTTGTCTGTTATCAATGTTACTGAAAATAAGGACAAACCTAGTCTCAAAGATTTAATTAACTATCTTTTAGACAAGACTTCTTCCACCTTAGAATTCAATGTTATGTTAAAGAAATTGATCCAGCAGAATGGTAAAATTACAAAGGACTCTTCTAAACAATTAAAGACCGGATTGATTGTCAGTGAAAGATTAATTAATATGCCAGTTGAAGTAGTACCTCCAATGTATAAAATGTTACTAGAAGAGATGGAAAAGGCTGAGGATGCTCATGAAAAGTACGAATTCGATTACTTCTTAATCGTGTCTAAAGTGTATGAATTAGTTGCTTCCAATGTTGAAGATGAAGATGACGACCAGAAAAAGAAGAAAAAGAAGCCATCCAAAGAATCCCAAACCGAGATGGACTATTTCCATTATGAAGATCTTGTATTAGAAGCTAATTCCATGTACCATGGGTACTACGAGTACACCAACAAGAACCAAGAGACAGACTCTAGAAGAGTGTTCAATGACTATGGTCTCAACCCTAAATTGAGTTTGATCTTAATCGATAAAGAAGGTTTAGTGAAATCGGTTCCAGAGATGGAACAAAAGTTCCCTCCATTCTAATGTACATTACCATCGCATTTCTATATAAATCCTATATTTAACCTTGTTTGACTTTTACCTCCATATCGTCCGCATCCGTATCTGATTCTTCTTTTGGGTCCTCTTGATCTCTATCGTCTCTATCTTCTCTGTCAATGAGAATCTCTCGAGCTATAAGGACAAAGATCGATTCCAATACTGTGAGCACCAATACGATGCCCGCGACCAAGAGCCCCAACAAAAACTGGACTATAGTCGCAAAAACCCCCGATTTGTCTCGACTTATTGTAGCCATCTATTATTCTAGATGAATTGTAGTTTGGTATCTTCTGGTGGGCTTTGAAGCGTAACCCAAAATAAGTTATCAGTACTTTAGTCCCCTCTGGTAGCACCCTGTTCAGCTGCAGATATGTTCAACCAGGGCCGCGTTTCTCACTCACACGAACATTTGGAAGAGCGAAAAAATTTTCAGACCAAATCAAATATTTCCAACCATAGATAAAGGAAGTTAACTATTATTATGGCTCCTCCACACAAGAACCATAACTTCCGTCCGGAAAACGTTTTGAAGCGTGCCGAAGACTTGATTGGTGTCGGTCAACAAGAGGCTGCTTTAGAGACTTTATATGAATTAATCACTTCTAGAAGAACTCGTTATTTACAAGTTGAAGATTTAGAACCTATTGCCTCTTTATTGATTGAATTAGCTGTTGATTTAAGAAAGGGTAAGTTGGCCAAGGATGCATTACATCAGTATAAGAAGAATGTCCAGTTGTCTGAGAACGGTTTAGAAAGTGTCCAAGTCATTTGCCGTAAATTTATCGAATTGGCTGAAAAGAAGTTGGATGAAGCACAAACCAAGGCTGATATCAAGATTGATCAAGACGATGAAGATTTAGAAACTTCTCAATCTCCAGAAAGTATTTTATTATCTTCTGTTTCCAACACTGACTCTGCTGATCGTACCGAAAGAGAGTTGGTTACTCCTTGGTTAAGATTTTTATGGGAAGCTTTCAGAGCCGTATTGGATATTTTAAGGAATAACTCCAAGTTAGAAGTTTCTTATTCTGCTGTTGTCAATCAAGCATTCCAATTCTGTCTTAAATTCAACAGAAAGTCCGAGTTTAGAAGATTGTGTGAGATGTTAAGAACACACATGCAATCGGTTACCACTCAAACTAAAACTGGCAACACCAATGCTATTGACTTGTCTGATAGTGAAACAGTTCAACGTTATTTGGATCAAAGATTTGCTCAATTGAACATCTCTGTCAAGTTAGAATTGTGGCAAGAATCCTTTAGATCTGTCGATGATGTCCACAGTTTAATTGTTTCTTCTAAGAAGTCTCCAAAGGCTGTTTTGATGGCTAACTACTATGAAAACTTGGCTAGAATTTTTTCTGTTTCTGACAACTCCTTGTTTCACGCTGCTGCTTGGAACAAATTTTTCAATTTGTACTCCCAATCTCCAAATGCAACTGATGAAGAGTTGAACCACTACGCTTCAATCTTAGTTTTATCTACTTTGGCTATTCCACAAAAGTCCTTGAACAGTAATGAAACTATTGTTGATGACCAAAAGTCTAAGAACACGAAATTGTCTTCATTATTGAATTTAAGTCATGTTCCAACAAGAGATAGTTTGGTCAAGTCGATCATCAGCAGAAATATTTTAGCTTTTGTTGACCCAGTCATCAGAAACTTGTTTACTGTTTTGGAAGAAGGTGAATTCCATCCTTTGACTATCAAAAATAAAGTCTCTGAAGTTTTCCAGGTTATTGTTGAAGACAAAGATTACAAGCATTATATCCCAACTTTGACTGAAGCCATTTTAATCAAATTGTTCCAACAAGTCAGTCAAGTTTATGATAGCATCAAATTGGATTACTTAATCTCTTTGGGTATTTTCGAGAACTCCGAATTCCAATTGACTCCTTTAGAAGTTGAAGGCTTACTTGTCAATGCTGTCAAAGAAGGACACTTATCCTTGTCTATCAATCACGAATCAAATGTTGTTTCTTTCAAGGCAGATCCATTTGAAGAATCATTGAATGATTCTTTGACTTATAAATTGCAAGTTTCTCCTGCAGAATTGATCAGAACCCAGTTGAGTAAATTATCATTCACTTTAGCCAACTCGATCAACTCCATTGATGCTGAGTACGAAGCCAAGGTGCAAAAAGCTCGTAATGCTAGCTTACAAGCAGCTTTCCAAAACCTTGTTACTGAACAACAAGAAATTGCTAGTCGTGCTGAGATAATGGAAGAACGTAAACGTATACAAGATAAGTTGAAACGTGAACAAGAAGAAATTGCTGCTAGAGAGAGACAAGAAAAGTTGGCCCAAGATCAAAAAGCAGAACAAGAAAGATTGGTTGCTGAAGCTGAAAGAAAGAGTCTTGAGAGATTAGAAAAGGAAAAGCTCTTGATTCAAGAAAATGAGAAGAGAAAGATTGCCGAGGAGATCAATGCCAAGGGTATTATCAAGATTGACATGGATAACTTAGAAAACTTAGATGCTGATAAATTGAGAGAAATGCAAATCGAACAATTAAACAAGGACAAGAAGGACTTGGAAGCTAAGTTGAAGGTATTGTCAAAGAAGGTTGACCATACTGAAAGGGCCTTCAGAAGATATGAATTGCAAAGTTTAGAGAAGGATGCTGAATCTCAAAAGGAGAGAGACGTTAAAGCCTTTGAAGAACTTAAACAAACCAGAATTGCCAAGGCTAAGGCAGAACACGAAAAGGCATTACAATTGAAGACTAGATTGGGACGTATTTTACCAGCTTACTCTGATTTGAAAGCTGGTATCGATGCCAAGAACAAAGAAAAGTTGGAGAATATCAGAAAGGAAGCTGCCAAGCAGTTAGAAGCTGCCAAGAAGGAAAGATTCGAACAAGTCAAATTCCAACGTATTGAAGAATTAAGATTGCAGAAAGAACATGAAAGACAAGAAGAAGAAGAAAGATCTCGTAAGTTGAAACGTGAAGAAGACATGGCTAAGCTTAAGGAAGAGATGAGACTCCAAAGAGAAAAAGATACTGAAATGGCCAAGAGAAGACAACAAATGGAAGCTGATCTCGCTGCAAGAAACCCAACCTTTAGACCAACTGTATCAGGTTCAGCATCCCCTGCCGGTTCAGCCAACAACTCTTCTCCTGCATCACCATCTCCTAAACCATCATCTGATAAGCCTCTTACTTTTGCTGAAAGAATGAAGTTGAGAAGACAACAACAAAACTAACATTTGTCATGAATTCCAGTCGTGATATAGACTTTGTATAGTAATAAATTTAATCGCGAGCACACAAATATTTTTTCACATAGTTGTAGTAAATCTGGACAAAATGAGTAAAAGCATTACTATTATCGGCTCTTTGAATTATGACTTAGTCACTTATACCGATCATGTTCCTGAAGGTGGTGAGACCACTCAAGCTAATTCTTTTGAAAATCATTTGGGTGGAAAGGGTTTGAACGAAGCCATTGCAGCTGCGAGACTTACCCCAAAAGACAGTCAAGTAGCTATTAGAATGATCGGAAACGTTGGAAACGATTCTTTTGGGAAGGAGTTGAAGCATGCCCTTGAAGAATCTGAGGCTGACGTTGAACATGTCAAAACTATCGACGGAGTCTCTTCCGGTGTTGCAGTTATTTTGGTCGAACAAAGATCTGGGGAAAATCGTATTTTGATCACAGCTGGAGCCAATGGTAAATTGAAACCAACTCCCGAAGAATATGCTAAATATTTCCCATCTGATACTGAAGAAGGCTTTGTCATCCTACAAAATGAATACCCTGCAACTGTCGGTTCCATTGAATGGATCAAGTCAAACAGACCGAAATTGAACATTGCATATAATCCATCACCATTCAAGCCAGAATTGGTTAAACCGAGCGTATTGGGTAAAATAGACATGTTAATTGTCAACGAAGGTGAGGCATTGGATGTCGCTAAAGAACTCTTGAAACTAGAAGAGACTAAGGAATTCAACGAATTGATCAGTCTGAACAAAGTTAAAGGCTTCGAACTGTTGGCAGTCAAACTTGGAAAACTTATTAACCAAGATAATATAAACCTCGTTATTATAACTATGGGCAGTAAAGGTTCTGTATTCTGCTGCAAACTGCAAGATCCAACTTTTGTTGAATCTGTTAAAGTTGATAGTGTCGTGGATACTACAGGAGCTGGTGATACCTTTTTTGGAGGTGTTGTGCTGAGTCTTTCTTTGGGCAAATCAGTAACTGAGGCAGTCAAATTTGCAACCGTTGCTAGTAGTTTGGTGATCCAAAAGAAGGGTGCAGTTGAAAGTATTCCAACCATAGACGATGTATTAAAGTTAATTTGATTAATTATACTATACATATATATTATAATAAATTGAATATAATTTAAACATTATTCTAATGTTCCTCTCATTTATTGAGTTTTTCTTGAACGGAGTTCAGCTTCTGGGGCTGGAGTGGAGTCTTTGCCTGAGGTAAGGACGTATTCATTAACTTGAGCAGCAACACCTCCAGAAACTGACTTAACTCTCTTGGATCTTCTGGTGGCCTTCTTCTTGTAAACATCAATGTAAAAGGAAATAAATAAGACTAAGTAAGATGATAAAATACCACAACCGAGGTAAGCACTGGACATTTCACCGGTACAAGATCCACAGTAAGGCAAAGAGCCACCTAAGTATTCATCTACGACTTTGTTGTAAGTAGCAAAGTAGACGAATCCTAAATCCAAAATGAATTGGAGAATTTGGAATCTGGTAACCCATTCTTTCCACCAAACTCTAATACCTCTGGCAGCCAAAAAGTAGTAGAAATACATAACGACGTGAACCCATAAGTTCAAAGTAATTGGAACCCATGAGATGGCAGTCTTACCTGTTAATTGGGTGTAACATAATAAAGCAGTTGCACCGTGGTGGTAAGTGTGCAAAAATGTCAATCTCTTCTGTTTAACAACCAAGAATAAAGTATCAACAAATTCAACGAATTTGAAAATATAGTTGAAGTAGTATAAAACCTCCAACTCTTGAGTCCAAGCTTTTTCACTACAGATAGCGTAGTACAAGCCTTCGTGGTAAATCATTGGGATGATCTGTTCGGCCATCAACAATAATAGACTGAGAGAAGCTGATGTCAAGATGACGTTATGAACTTGGAAAGGACCATTAAGAACAAATGGGGTGATCTTGAATTTCTTGAAAATAAAGTCACCACCGAATATCACCAAATAATAAGTGGCAATAGCAGCAAGTACCGGGGTAGCAGTGGAGAGTGGAACTTCACCGGCAACGAATTCAAATTTAGAAGGCACTATCCTGCCTTGGGTGATTGTTGAGACAAGACAATCGAAATATGGAAATAACTTAATACAAAATGGAGTATCGAACGAAGGAAGAAACGACATTTCGGTAAATATAAAGTGTTTTGCAACGAAATTTGTTATGGGAAAACGTCAAGGAATTTATATTTATTTGTCGTGAAAAAAAATTAAAAGAAAACAATTCAGCAAACCAAAATACACAAACGCGATGGACGTAGCACCGCGGATGCTTGTGATTTTAGTGCAGAATAGGGGACGTTTAGAACAATAGATTCGTGGTGAGAACTGACGCTACGCTACTAATTTTTCGGAGATTTGAGTGCTTTAGTGTTGGGTGTTAAGTTGAGTGATTCATGTTGAGCTTGCTCGAGTGTGTTGGGGATTTGCGGTGTTGGTAAGTGATAGGTGTTTGAGTCATTTGACTCACGGTTATTGTTTGACAGCTCTGGTTTCGGCCAAGGATCCGATTCAATGTGATTCACCTTGATTCAGCACGACTCATCTTCATTCATTTTTTGGTGATAGATTATTAGCTGTTTGATAGACAGTAAAGTTATAAAAGACTAAAGTTATTTTACATGAGAATATCTCCATTTTCAAAGTACTATGTCAGTTGACGGTATACTCTATTTAGTCTTGTCTAATTTGGCTGCTCAATTCGCAGCAGCTTTTTGCAACAATTGAATGTTTTAATTTACTGCATCCCTGACTCATGTGGAAACTCAAAGCAGAGAGCATCACGCTTGAATTTGTTCGTGTAGCAATAGTAGATGGAGTGTTTAGGTAGCATACCTGTGTTTGTATAAATAACGTAGCAAATGCCGACTAGAATTGAACCTACCGAGATGCATTTTCTCGATGCTCGCACTCGCTGAAGACACACTTAGATATATCAAGCCAAACGTGTTATAGCACTACATGAGCAGCAGCGAGTATACAGACGAAAGTGGGCTGAGTGATCTGGATGTGCCAACCCAGTTGATTGGAAAGCCAGTTTTTGTCAAGCGTAAACCTCCAGCTTCACCCCAAAAAGATAACATCGTGGAACTGAGCCGTTCCAAAGTCATCTCGAATCTAGACAGTGCAGTAGAGAAAAATTATGAGGATGAGGTGGACAGGAAATTCGATGGGGTAAGTGATGTGGATGGTCTTGAGCCAGAAAAGGAGTATAATGACTGGAAAGAACGGGAGTATAATCGATTTATGAGAGATAGAGAAGACTTAATCCTATTAGAAGAAGAAAAATCCGACAGAATTCGAAGATCACAGATGACAGAAGCTGAATTGGAGGCTGAATTCAAACAAAAGTCTTCTAACATGTCTCATTCTCTGTCCGTTACTGGGGCATTCTACCAAGATGGCAGCATTGTCCACAAAATGCACGGAAAAGAACATACCGAAAAGAAACTAGACCATTCTAGACCAACCAGGTACAAGCCTTGAACTCGATCAATGCAAAAGGAGCCAATAAATATGTTTATATCCTACTTTTAACGATCATAACGACTAATAAATATTTTATTTAAAAGCATATCTACAAGATGCGAAATTCACCAAATAATCTTCTTGCATGTCCTTGGTTCCACTTCCACAATCTCTTGTTCCATTTTTAGAGCCTTATCTTCCAGTACACAAAGACAGAATTTTCGTGACATTGACATATGCCCAATCACTAGACTCACGTATTGCTGCCCTTCCGGGCACACAAACGAAGATATCTCATATCGAGACAAAGACTATGACCCATTATCTACGGTCCAAACATGATGCCATTATGGTTGCAATTGGAACTGTTCTTGCAGACGATCCGAAACTCAATTGTCGTTATGGTGACAATAACAGCCCAATACCAGTGATCTTAGATCCATTAGGAAAGTGGAACTACAGTAATTCCCAACTCTGCAAGATCTGTGATGAGAATTTGGGAAGGGCCCCGTATATTTTAATAGATGAACTCACAAATCCCAGTACAACTGATATAAAGAAGCTCAAGTCTCAGAATGGTAGATTTATTAAGCTTCCCTTGATAAATAATAGAAACAAAAACTGGCACTTGATCTTGCAAGAACTATACGAATTGGATATTGGTTCTATAATGATTGAAGGTGGAGCCACTGTTATAAATGAACTACTAGCTTATAAAGACCAAGATAATCAAAGCATAGTTGACAGTTTGGTCATCACCATCGGACCTGTATTCTTAGGAAAAGAAGGCGTGGAAGTAAGTCCGACAAAACATGTAAATCTCGAGAACATTGAGTGGTGGTCGGGCGTTCAAGACAGTATTTTATGTGCCACGATCAGCCGAACTGAATCTTAATTAATCCTATATTACAAATAAATTTCTATTTATGGCAAATGACGTCCTTTTTTCAAAAATATTTTCTTGTTTTTCAAGCCTACAAACATATTCTGTAGGAAGCATAACGACCAGAAGTCTCTGATCTTCTGATAATCTTTACAACCTCACCTCTCTTCAATCCTAAATATCTTGCCACAGGATCTTCCCTTTGAACTCTTGGTAATTGGGATTCCTTCAATCTGTATCTTTCCAACAATTCCTTCTTTTCGTCTTTTGACAACTTGATGTGTTTTGGAACCAACTCGTGGTGGGTGATGTTGACAACCAAATCACCTTCTTGGAAAGTTTCGATACTGGCTGGGGCAACAGTTGGAATCAACTTGTTAGCACTAGGAGTTATGGAAGCTTGATAAATGAAAATACCAGTTGAAAAGTTCTTCTCACTGATGTGAATACAGAAGTTTCTCATGGTCTTAATACCAACAGATTCTTCATCACAAAATTCGACCCATAAGGTTCCTAATTCAGGAAACTTTTCTAAGGCTTCAGCAGTTGGATTTGCTTGGAAACACATTAATTTTCTTTGAGGAGTGTTCATGCTATCACATATCTTTTGCTTGAATTCGTCTAATGACATTTCGAGTTCTTCTTGGGAAATGTAGTAGCCCTATGATATGATGTTAGTATGCGAACAAGGTGATAAAACATAACGACAAATGGTCCACATCCAATAATTTACGCCGCCTGTGTCAGTCTAAAGAATAACATACCCTGTCTCTAACCATTTCCTTGACGGTTCTGAAGGTTCTCCATAAACGAGATACATTTCTGTCTGCTTCTTCCATGCTGCTAGTCAATCCTATTGAAATATTTTTTTCACTTCTCATCATCAACTTCATTTTCGCACATTTGGTGTTGGCACACATTTTGCATCCTACTGTTTGACCTTCTATTCTGTAGTAAATGTTTATTCTAAATATTTTAAAGAGAATTTCTTCTGAAAAATCCAGGCCTTTCTCCCGGAGCAATAGATCTATTAACTCTACCCACAATTGGTGGAAGTTTGTTTTGTTTTTCCCAGTCACTTAACACTTCTTCTGCGTAGTTCAATCCAACCTTGTAAATAGTCTCGAATTTACCAAAGTCTAGAGTACCAAACTCCTCGATTGGTGGACGAAGATAGTAGACACCAGGTGTCCTCTTTGCTATTTCCAAGGCATTGACACTGGCAACATATGCAAGCCGCAGTTGAATATCCATCATATTGGGAATATCGGGATGTTTGGAGAATGGATTCCACCTGTTAATGATTACCCAAAGACCAGATAAAGTATCTCCATAAGACATGGGGCTCCTATCATCAACTGATCCTACATCAACTGCTAAAATGTACTTTGCACCTCTTCTTTTCATTTCCAAAACAGGTAAATTATCCAAGTATCCTCCATCTAGAAGCATACTACCATTGTAGGCTATTGGAGGTAAAAGACCAGCTAATGACATGGATGCTCTTACAAATCTCCACAGTGTGCCGTACTCATGAATATCCATAGTTGAATTTGTAATATTGGTGGAATTACAATAGAACTTAATCCAACTATCTTCCAATTCTGAAAATCCAAGCTGTTTCCAGATTCCTCTGTTGAACTCGTAACCTGTCAAGTAAGAAGTCACTGGAAGCGTTAGATCGAACAAGGATAGCCAGTATGAGGATATTCTCTTGGAAAACTTCTTGATCTTACCATAAATTGAAACTGAGTTATACTCAAGTCCGTACAATCCTCCCACAAGAGAACCAATGGAAGTTCCACCAATAATATCAACGGGGATTCCATGTCTTTCTAACGCAGTTACAACACCTAGATGGGATATACCTCGTGCCCCACCACCACCGAGTACAAGGCCAACTGCTTCGTTTGAAAGGATTCTAGCTAACCGAAGAAAATCATTCTTATATGGCTCCACGGCTGTTGATGTATCTCCACCTTCGTTTAAGCTCCTTTGTTTGAGAATTCTAGATCTTACAATGGCAAATCTCTCCTTCAATTGGGGGTTTGTCTTCTCGCTAATTCTAGCAGCAATATCTTCTATGATTGACTTTTTCTTGAAATTCGAACTAGACATATGAGCTTGCATAGGCATTTGGATATGATGATGACCTTGAACCCAAGATCTCTTTTTGAGCCAAATAGAAGTAGATCCAAACAGAACCGACTTGTCAGGATGCAAAAGACACAAATCGGTTCTGGCAGTGGTGCTGTACTTTACTAATAACTTTTCAAAGTCACCCGCTCCCACAGCAACCTCATAGTCTTCTGCGTTGGCTAAAAGTAAAATACAATCACCTTGGCTGATACATGTTGACGTCCAGCTTGATCTCAAAGTACTATCACAGATATAAACCACTGTTTCATACTGTTCTTCCAAGCTTGCAAAGAAACCAGATAATTTCAATTGGGCTAAGCTATCATCGAAAGCGTGTCTACCTAAATGGTTCAAGACGGTCGTCTGATCCAAAGCAATCACCTTTCTGCCTATTACTTCTAAAGCATGAATAAGCTTGGAAGCAAATTCTCTTATTGGTAATCCATTAACAGTTGGAAGAACTGTAATTGTCTTATAGTTACCTGAAATATGGGAAACAGGAGACCTAAAGGGAGATGAATTGTTAGTTTGTGGAGTGGTTATGTTGCTACTGAGATCTGTCCTTGCTCTTAAATCATTATATGTAGAAGCTACTTTGTTTGCAACAATTCGGGAAACCTTGACCATGATAGAAGGATTCTGAGATGATAAGATCTCGAACAAGGTTCTTGGAATTCTGGCAGTTTCAGAGTCTCTAATTGCAACCAAAGATGTTGTTCTTCTTGAGGCGGTCAACACTTCAACCTCTCCAATAGATTCTCCATGTCCGTATTCACCTAATACGTTGAATTCGTCTCCAAAATTGACATTTTCGTTGTTCACGTCATGAATTGACAGCTCTTTATTTTTCCTCTGAACAACTCTGAATCTTCCACTCAAAATAATGTGGAAACCATTGGCTTGGTCCCCTTCTGCGGCCAACACTTCACCAGCCGGAATATGACACCATTCCAAGGCGAAGTCAATGGTTAATATCTCTTTGGAAAGTAAGCTTTTATACTTTATGGCTAATGGCAATTGTAACTGATAAAATTTATCCATAAGTTTGGTCCAATTGTCTTTAGGGATATATGCCACTATTACACCATTTAACGATGCTTTAGCTGTGCTCAATGATTTGATCCCAAGAATGCATGATAAATACCCAGCAATACCACCTTCTGGAATTGTTCCTCTCTGAATGATGATATCTTTGTTCTCATTATTTTTTCTGGGTCTTTTGTATTCAACATTCAATGATCCATCAATCACATAGTACAAGCCTGTATTAAATGAATCCTGTTCAATAACTACTTGTCCTGGTCTATAATGCTTGATGTGCAAGCTTCTAGCAAACTCATCCTTGACGGCATCTGAATCGAAAGCATGGGAAATAGAACCAGCCTTTTGCCTCTGATCTTGATCGAATAGCTTATCCTTGCTTCTCATCTCAGAATTATTCAAGGAACTGTTTAATTGGGACAATTGAGATTGATTTATAGTATTATAAATCTTTGGACTTGCAGCTCGGCTTGTAGGATTAGAAGAAATACTAGAAAAGGAGTCGAACCTGTTTCTGTTGGTGTAATTCTCATAAACTTTCTGCTTGTTGAATGGGTTAATAAAGAGATCTCCTGATTCAGAAAGACTAGCCAAGTTTGACAATCCAGTCATTGAAGGAGAAGAAGAAACTGAATTGACTCTACTCGATAGTGGAAGTCCTTCGGAATTTCTCAAAAGAGGTGAGTCTGTATCGATTCCAAGCAACTTAAAGATATTTTCAATGACTGCAATTCTGGTGGAAGTCTCTTCAGTCTCCTCGATATCGTCAGAAAAGGTTGTTTCAGTGGAATTCAAATTGGACTTCTTGTTAGGTCTTGAGCTGAACTGGTGCTCGTCCAAGTGTAACAAGGACTTTCTTGAAATTGGCACTGATGACAATAAATCACCTGGGTGACTTGGTTTTTCCACCGAGTTTAACGACACCAAACGAGAAGCCGATCTTCCTTTCACAGGACGGCGATCCACAGATGTCTTTTTCCTTGTTAGTTTCTCGAGTGAAGTCGAGGAATTCAACTGAGATTTCTCATCTGAGGAATACTCTCTGTTAGTGTACTTTTCAACCAAGGTGTTCCTCAAATATGCTGGTAATAATGATTTGATAGAAGAGTTCAACTTTACTTCACTATCAATAATCTCATCCGATAATCCCAAGTAATTATGGACTGTGTTCATGGTTACTTTAAACAACCGGTTCCTTACCATTGTGACAATATGAGCCGTAGCCTTTGGATATTTGAATCGAATTCTTTGGAAGGCCAGAGCAGGAATGATGGCGATTGTAGCACCAGTCCTATTAGAACTCATCGGCTTGGGCCTCACAATGATTTCAGGATATTCCAAATCTAATGACGGATTGGCATGCAAGTGCTTTCCGTTTGGAGATTCGTTTAACGATGATGATGAGGATGCAGCACCGGGTGGAATGGGGGAAACGCTTCCGGATCTATTGGAAGCATCAGGCAGGACCGGGTTAAATAAATCCAAAGTGCTATTCAAAGTAGATAACGGAACTCCAGATTTTATCTCGTTGAGAAGTTGATACCTTTGGTTGCCAATGATCAAAACCTCATCCATTTCATTGCCATCTTTCAATAATGGGAGGTCCGAGTTATAGTTCTCGTTCAGTTTGATGAAAATTTGAACTGTACCATCAACAACAATCAGGAAGCCAAGGTTTTCATCTAAGTATAATATTTCATCCCAGCTCAATTTCTGGGTTGTCATGTTCTTGGTAAGTTCATGGAAAACGGGCCGTTCCAAGTATCCAAAAATCTTTATAGCACTCAAAAACTCATCAAGATAGTTAGAGCTCGAGTTAGGATGATTCTTACGCCGCTTTTTGTTGATGGAGTCCATCAATTTTTCCTTTTTCACGTCATCGTTGATCACTGGTGGAGGTGGATTAGTTGTGAATCGAGATAAGAACTTATATCGTACAAGAAACACACAAGTTAGACCCACCACGAGAATTGTCCCCAAAAGTGTAGGAAACGAAAGGGTCACCTGAAAGTTGAGGGATAGAAGCCTGGTAAGAATCAGAGGAAGTACCATGATTCTATTACTAATGTTCAACAGGAGCGATGCGATTCGTGGGGAAAGACAGAGAGAAATTGAAAGAAGCTGCGAAACTGAGACAATTTATGAGCAGCAACTCGGAACACACGCAGGCCGAAAGCACGCGGCACCGCACGCGGCCTGCCAGGCCACACCGCTGCATATGATGAAAACATTTAGAATTGGTGCATATAGATATAGGATTTTTTATAAATACTTAGTTATTTGATATCGTAAGGTAAACACTTGAAACGGTGTAAGATCCGTTCTATTCCATCCATTCCCTTTTCTAAGTCTCCAATTTCAGGACCATAACTTAATCTGACGTAATTATACCAGATTACATCTTCCAAATGAGATAAATTTTGAGGGTTGATCAAGAAGAAAAAGCCAGGAACTACAATGACTTTTTCATGTAAGCACTCATGGAAAAAGCCAAGGCAATTTGACAATTTATGAGGTAAATGAGACAAGTTCAACCATATGTAGAAGGTCGAATTGGGAGTATTGAATTCATTGAAACTAAAGCCCATTTTCTTTAATCTTCCAATAACATAATCTCTCTTCATTTTGAAATGTAACTGTAAAGCTTTCATTTCGTTCTTTACATTCACAGGGTTTAACATCTCAAGAGCAGCATATTGGAAAGGAGCATTCGAACCTCCGTCCAAGTAAGACCCTGCCGAACTCAAAGCATTTATGTAGTCTTCAGGTCCAATAATCCAACACGTTCTCCAACCAGGCAATCTAAAAGCCTTGGTCAATCCATTTAAGATCAAAACAGGATCCTTATTGACATCCTCTACAAACTCAGCAGAACTGATAGAAGATCCACTGCAATTATCATCATAGTAATAGTGAGAATAAAATTCGTCCATAATTAAAAGACATTTTTCTCTGCAAAGTTTGTGTAACTGGTGAAGTTGGTGTTTAGTCAAGCACTTACCGGTAGGATTTCTAGGATTGGATGTCAAGAGAGCAGAAACTCCACGATTCAATTCATTCTTAATCAAATTTAAGTGGAAACTATAGTGATCATGTTCAGTCAATGGGACGGGAATTGGACTGAAGTTCTTAAATAATGACAACATTTCTGCATAAGCAGTATAGTCAGGTAAGAAAAATGAAAGGTAACAGTCCTTAATAATGGAAGCAATTCTGGTTAAACCAGCTCTACCACCTGGTACAATACATACATTCTTCCAAGTATATTTCGACAGTTTGGTAACTCTGTAAGTCTCATTATAATAATTGGCAACTGCTTCTCTCAAAGGTTTGATACCAGCAGTTGGAGCATATTCCTTCGACTTGTCAGGAATGGGGATACTCTTTGGTCTAATAAATGACCCAGGAATTGTATCTCCATGCTCAGGGGCTCCTTGTCCCAAATTGGCCCAATTTTTATCTTCTTCGTCTGACTGGCCAAACCCATACTCGTTTGCTCTTTCAGTAACCCACAAAACACCAGTTGAAGATTGAGATGAATTCATGGCAGGTTTATGGATATCTTCATTAAATTTGGGTTTTGGAAGTGGCACTGGGGACAGTTCCCTTCCAGTTGACAACTTTTGGATCAATTGATTTTTATAGCTTTCTCTTGGATTCCTGGAACTGGTATTGTTCAAGTTAAGACTTTCATTGACCTGAAGAAGATCAAGAAGCGAACTGGACGACCGTTTAAGAGCATCCGGTAAGGTCGATTCCAATCTCTCAAACTCAGATACATCATCGTCCTCAGACATGTTGGAAAGAGAAGGAGTTTGTGACATGGCGTGGTTAATGTCAGATGTCAGATGTCAATTTCCAATTATCCGGGGTACGCGCACTGGAAAATGAGTCAATATTATGCGGGTTGGCCCGTGAGGTGCTGTGAGTTTGCGGGTTCCGGTCTGGAACTCGCAGTGTGATGCCGGTATTCTACATGTTGAGGTTTTCTCTTGCAGCACACAACTCGACAATCCACCCAGGGAACAACCTGTAGAACAAGTCAAGCATATCTGAGTTAGCTAATTTCCGTCGTCTGGACTTCACTTATACGTGATATGCTTTGTCGTGTTCCACCATATTCGTCTACAAGCCGGGCCGTATGTTATTCGGCATCTGGCTATTTATACTGTGGTGTAACTAACAATCAAACCTAAAACCATTGTGGCCCACAAAACAAATATACAGATATAGACTGTTATCACATAGCCCAAAGCTTCGTGTTATCTTTCCGGAAAGGTCCTGACGAGACTTATCTTAGAAGTAATCTCCAGCCAATGGCCACACCAATGATGTAATTTTCTATTGTCGACCAGATCTATCCAATCACCAAGAATCGCATCTCGACTGCAAAAGAGTCCGAGTCGGAGTGAGAACAGCACCAATTTTGTTAGAAGGTTCCACAGAGTAAAGCAAAAGAAAAGTAATGGAATATGGACCTGTGTGTTTGCGGCATCAACAATACATGCTGGGAAACCACAAAAGGATCACTGGTGGAGATTTAGAGGAGAAGTTGTTGATGAGATCGGAGTAGAAGGTCGCCATTTGTTTCCGCGCGCAATAAAATGGTCAAACGCAAAAAAACGCCGGTGGGGGGAAAACCGGAATGTCCCAGATCGTCTTGTGTTGTATAAAAAGACTGTGGGTTCCGAATTTTCAATAACCACTTGACGTATTTTTACTATATTTTTTAGTCATACTTAGATAGTTTAGTTATAACTCGTGCAAGTATTTGTTTGGTCTAACTATCTGCACCTGTATTATTATATTACCGTGACAACCTGTTACTTTTTTTTTATTGGCCGTGGTGTTACACATTACTTAGTCAAGTCATCTGGTCATCGGGTCATCTCATTCTCATTAAAAATCTACATCTCATAACTGGTCCATAACATTTTTATGTTCAAAAAATTCATAGCTTCTGTTAAATCCAAAGACCAAGAGCCAGAGGACCTCCAGTCCCAACTTCAACATCTGTTTCAGAATGACCTTCTGTTCACCAAAAATGATAATAGCTTAGATGGAATCTTAGTATCTCCACAGCATTCATATTCTGCTGGGTCGGACGATGGCAGTGATTCGGGCATGATTCTTTCGCCCATCACGTCTATTGAATCTTATAACCAAACGATTAGTAAAGCCCATATCCATCATGAAGCCAACGATCAGAGAATCAAGAGTATTAATGATTTACCACTTGAGATCATCATGAAAATCATCGAGTTTGTGTACTACGACTCGGATCGGTTTGATTCCATCAACAAACTTGTGGAGAACTTCACCAATGTCAGTTTGGTTTCCCGGTTATTTTATTTGTTGAGTTTGAAGTATTTGTACAAGTATGCTGTGTTCAATAGACCTCATACTTTCCAGAAATTCTTGACCAACTTGAATAATAATCCAGATATAGGGAACTACGTCCAGTTTATTGATTTTGAAACTTTCACATCTATTGGTTTAGGTAGAACTGGAAAGATGAACCAGGAAATCCAAATGGTCACATCCAGAACCATCTTAAGTTGTTTGACCAAGACTCCAAACTTGATTGAGTTTTTAGCAAGTGAGAATATTCAGGACGATATGAATGTCGATGTATTGAATTTCTTGTTTAATGAGTTACCTCATGTTCAAAGTTTGGACTTTTGTGGTGCTTCTTCAAGAGACTTCTTTGATGCTTTTAAGGGCTTACAAATTCATGGTCCATTGAAGAAATTGTTCAAAATTTCTTTCCATGATTGTTCCAACTTATCAATCGATATATTTGAAAAGATTTTACCTAACTTGGTTAACTTGAGAAGATTGGATTTAAGTCATACTGCCATCACTTCAAGCGTATTATTAGAATATTTACCCAAATCTTGCAATTTGACCCATTTGTCATTGTCAAGATGTTCTAAATTAACTACTAGAGATTTGATCAATTTCTTGATTAATCACCCTGCAGTTAGTAAAAATCAGCTTGAGTGGCTCAACTTATCTATTGACTCGAATGTGGTTACTCCATTAAATTCCAACTACTTATTCTTCACCTTGAAGCACATGAATGCATTGAACCTTCAATATCTTAACTTGAAGGGTTTGCCTATTAACGAAAAGATCTTGGGTTTAATCCAATTCAAGTATAAGCAGTTGAAGACCCTTTCTATTGCTTTTTCGTCCATTGATTTCGAGTTCCTTTACTCATTCCTTGTCACCTCCGACAACATTATGAATATCGATCTTACTGGCTGCAAATACAACAAATCCCAAATCTTGCAGCTCATCACAATCCCACATTTATTGTCAATTGAATGTGATTCGAAGATCTTACAAGATTTGACCAATAATGCTGGACAGTATATTAGAAGGGAAAATATGGTTTGGAGGTACCATGATAACAATGGTAGAAGAGCCTGGATTTATAGAATGGATCACTCCCATCCTCAATACCAACAAATTGTTCAATACGGCACCATTTTAAATTTGAACTTGACATACTACGATTTAGAAACTGGTGAAAAGATTGAAGTAAAGAACCCAAAACCACCATTCTTGAAGTATGTTGGCAAAAAAATTGATTGTTCAATAGGGTTCAACAACCTTGATTATTGCAAACATAAGAAATATTTAAACAACTATGGCAATGAAGAGGTTTGGCCCGGAGAATTTTGTGAAAGAGGCATCTATAATTATTACTCTTTGAATATTTGATCCAAATATTCATGGTATCCATTTTAACGACTTATGATCTGTATATATATTAATGTAAATGATATTTAATTGCCGACGGTCTGAGCTTTCGGTTCATATGCTGCGCACTAGGCTTATTTTTGTGGGGTATCACCGGAACCTGAATTTTTCGTCTTTAACTAACCATGAACAAATCAATAGAAAAAACCGTCACCGAAATCAGAAGTGGGCTTGATGTTGAAAGCTTACAAAAGTTCTTGAGTGACAAGTCAGCCATTGAATCTAACAAAGATGTCACTACCGGTATTAAATTGCCGTCTTGGAAGGCACCATTTACTGTGAAGCAGTTCAAATTCGGACAGTCAAATCCTACATTTTTAATCATTGATTCAAACAACAACCTTTCAGTCCTCAGAAGAAAGCCGTTCCCTAATGACAAGTTGGTGTCTAAGTCAGCACATTCAATTGAAAGAGAGTTTTTCATCCTTAATGGAATCAATCAATTGAATCAAGAAAACTCCAAGCAAGTTCCAGTTCCAGACACATATTTGTTATGCGAAGATGAATCCGTCATTGGATATGTGTTTTATGTGATGGAGTTTATTGAAGGGTCTCTGATATTGAACCCAGATATGCCGGGAATTCCAGCTAAACAAAAGCAACAGATATGGGATTCGATCATGGATACTGTTACTGCGATTCACAGTTTAGATGCCGATAAATTGATTGCTTCTTTGCCTGAAAAGCATTTCCCACAATTCAAGAAATCATCTGCACCATCGACTACGTCTTACTTTGAAAGACAAATGAGGACTTTGGCAGGAGTGTCGAAAAAGCAGAGTGAAGTAGTTAAACCAATTCCTGGATTTGGCGATATTACTCTGTACATTCTCAAAAATGCTCCCAAAGATCCAGCTAAGAAGATGCTTATTCATGGGGATTGCAAGATCGATAACATGATGTTCAACAAAGACAAAACTAAGGTCATTGCTGTTTTGGACTGGGAATTATGTACTTTCGGACACCCTCTCTTTGACTTGGCTAATTTGTTGCAACCGTTCCAGGTTCCTAACAAATTGAATTTGATGCTTTTTCAACCTCAAAAGACAAAGATGGGAAGAGAATACCCTCAATCTTTACAGCAAATAGAGGATTTGCTTCACTTATATTACAAAAAACTAGGCTTTGTCTGGGATCCCAAGGATAATTCTAATAACCCATCACAAAAGTGGAATGTGGGATTTGTATTTGGACTTGCAAGACTCTGTGTTATTTCTCAAGGTATAGCAATGAGAGTCCAAAAGGGTTCTGCATCGTCTGCCAATGCCGCAGCATTTGCGGGCTTATACCCTTATCTTGCAAAGCTTGCGCTCCAAGATGCTAAGCCCACCGTTAGATTATAGTTAGACAAGTATTACGAAACGAAATAAATATATTAAAAAGTCATTAGATTTTGACATTCACCCGAATACCAACTATTCTGTATCGACTGATAATCCAAAATACTGAAGATGCAAAGGAAATGACCCCACAAAACACTGAGAACATTTCATAATGATATTTGCTCAGATCACCAATGATAATACTTCCAATAGGGATTCCAATCAAGTTACCAAAACTAACAAAAAAGTACATTAGTCCATATCTTGCCCCAAATTCTCTCACTGGAGTAATTTGCCTCAAACATGCTGGCGTCAAAGAGAAAATCAGGGCCCCAAAGAAACCAAACATCGCTATAAAAGCATACATTACACCCCGATTCGAGCCAAAGGGAACCCATAATGTAAAAATACTCACAAAACACCCTATCAACATTATAATCATTACGTTGAAGTGGCCAATCTTATCACTCAAATAACCAGGACAAGCTCTTCCTAGGATCCCGGTAGCATTGAAAATAGTAAGTAAAATATAAGAATCACTCTCTGAAACACCCTGAGCCATGGCATAAGTTCCATAGTATGTGGCTACCGAAAGCAAGCAAGTTTCGCCAAGTAGCACACCAATTACGAGCAAAACAAACTTGGAATCCTTGAGAGCACTAAAATCAAAAATATTCCTCAAGCTTTGTTTCCTTTCCTCTTCTGACCTCTTGTTGGATTTCGTAAACCTTTCTTTTATCAAGAACGTTGATATCAAGGTCATAGAAGAGCAAAATAATCCGAGAATTCTCATGGCCCAAGCATATCCCACTTTCGTGTAAAGACTCCTAAGCATGATAGGAATAACCATTCCTCCCACTGATCCACCGATCGAGCTGATGCCAATTGCAAAGCCAATGTTATGAAAAAACCAATGGCTAATGACACCTATCAAAGGTGAAATACATAAGGCATTTCCAAATCCCACACATAACGATAATGCCAATATGAACTGGTAAACTTCAGTGCAATTGGCACTGGCCATAATACCTACAACCACCAAAACATTACCCAATATCATTGGTCTTTTGGATCCCTTAGCATCGAAGAATGGTCCTACCACAACAGTGCCACTGAATGCTAATGCTAAATAAATGGAAAAAATCCATGAAACAGTAGAAGAAGATAATTCAGACAATTGATGTGTGGCCACATAGGTCTGGATTGCACCAACTGAGTTAAGGAGTCCGAAATGAGCTGTGAGTCCCAAGAATGAACCTAATAAAACTAGATATGCTCGAAGCCCACCTTCTGGTATTTCTAGATCAGTAGAATTGCTATTCCTATCAGTCTCAAACTCTGTGGTTTGAACTCTAGCAATAGAACTTTGATCCACTTCCTCATTGTTAGCTGTATTGGCTCTATTAGTAAAGTCCTTTGCAGTGACCTGTGAAGATGATGCTATGACCGCGTTGGGGACCTGCTGTAGATTAATAGACTTGCTTGACATCAAATCAAATATATAAAAAAATAGTTGCGATAAAAAGTTGAAGTACTACTTTGTGCTCAAGTACGTTTTTTAATAAACTCACACAAAAGTTTTTTTTAATGGCTTAGAAAATATGATATTCAGGTATATAGAATCAAGGGGACGCTAAGATTGTGTCACCCATGTATACAATGTGCCACAATCTGGTGAAAGACTATATCAATGGTTAGACTTTAGTGGCTTTTTTTCGCAGCGGAATTTTTGAGAAATCACTTACACCATGTCAGATCAATGGAACAACGTAAAGTGCCCATTTCCAGAATGTAATACTAAAATCCTTCCATATTCACAATCACTTGTTCTGAGCACTATAGAAATACTGGGAGCTCCTGAGATGGTCAATGTTGAGGCTTCAGATACTACCAAGTTCTATCAAGTTAAAGATATGTGGGACTTTGACAATATTGGAGTCTCTCGTCCGTTGGAAGAAATCAAAGACTTCAAAATAGATGACCAAATGTTCGACATTGAAAGAATATTAATATGCTCTGAATGTGACAAAGGACCGATTGGGTTTGCTGGACATTTTGCTACTGAAGAAAAGCATCCAAATACACTTACGTACTTTGTATCATGTGATAGTATGAAATATCAATAAACTGGCATTACATTTAACTATATACGTAGACATAATAGTTCTAAAGTTTTGAAACTTGTTTCATATCTTTGACTAAATCGTTTGCAATATGTCTGGCCATGGCCAATGTAGAAATCATAGGATTTGCACCACTTGCAGTTGGCAAAACACTTGCATCAGCCACATAAACGTTCTTACACTCGAATAATCTTCCCTTCAAATCAACAGCACCATATTTTGGACCCTTTCCTGACATTCTACAAGTACTCATCTGATGAGCCGAACCATAGGTTGGTCCGAAACTAGAATGGCCCATCTTCATTGTCTTTTGTCTCCACTCTACGTAGTCCTTATCGGTAATGGATCTTTCATGTTTAGGTTTAGTTGACTTGAATCTTGGGACCCATGCTTGTGAAGAAATTAATTCAACAGCTCCATCCATGTATAACATATCAGCAGCACATAAAAATCCTTCTAATAGGGCCTGTGCATCGAACTTGTTGACACTATAATCAATCAAACATTCCCCTGGCCTTCTAGGGTCACTATAAACTCTTCCACTTCCAGTATCTCTGGTAATGATAAGCATGGAAGAAGTTTGATTATATTTCAACATATCAGTTCTCATTTGAGTACTATCTTCCCATGGAATAAATGGAACTGCAACAAATGGAGCGTGTAAGATAGTCTCAATTCTAGGACCATGGGCCTTGCCGTCCAAGTCAGCCACTTGGTTACTGACAGCAGTCATAATCGGGAAATTGTGTGGAGTTGTTTCAATCAGTTTGTCGTGGAATGCAGTCATGACGGTGACTGGATGCAATTTCAAATTTCTTCCAATATGTTTGTTCTTGAATCCTGAATCCTGCAATACAAGAGGAGTATTCAAACTACCCCCACTAACAATGATCTTCTTAGGACCAGTGATTTTGAATTTGTAACCTGTGGTTTTATCAATACAATTGACTCCCACAGCCTTACCCTTCTTGTGAATAATGTCCAGTACTTGAACTTGGTCCAAGAATTGGCAGCCTTTTTCAGCTGCATCACGAAGCCAGCATGCTTGACTTCCTTGCTTAATCCCGTATTTACATCCAAGGTAGCAGAAACCACAGTCATGGTTCTTGTGAGTACCATTATTCTGATTCACTTCATCGGCGTGATATCCTAACAGTCCAGCAGCATTCAAAATCGCCTTGTTGGAATGAGAATGGTTGATATTATCATGGTTAGCACCAACTTGCTTGAACACATAATCTAAGCATTTGTCATATTCATCATTAGCAGCAAACTCAACACCAAATTCGTCGTACCACTCTTTACGAACCTTGAAGGGGGTCTTGATACAAGCAGACCAGTTTACAGTGGTACCACCTCCAAAAGTGGAACCAGCTAATACGAAGATTTCTTGACTTGTCGATGCAACCACTCCCTGTTTTTCATACAAGTTCTTGAGTCCTTCCAGGTCATCAAAAACGTATTCATCAGCTGGATAATATTTCCCTTTCTCTAAGACTAAACAATTGTAACCTTCGGATTGAAGAGTGTGAGCAACCACTCCAGCTCCAGCTCCACTTCCAATGATCAAAGCATCAATATTAGGCAAGTACAACTCCGAACCATCAGATTTGACTCTCTCGATCATCTGGTACCGGAAACTATCTGGGGTGAAGTCCTGTGCCAAGCTTTCCCGCAACTCTCTTAATGGACGACCCATAGCTAAATTGTGCAATTCTCCAGCACACAATTGGTACGAGGTGAAAGTCAAGGCAGTAAATGACTTATATAACTTACGTAACACTGGGATGGGAGAATTCTGCCACCTTCTAAGCATATTTTCACGTTGTTCCTTCGACATCTCGGTCACCAAAGTGATGGACTGAGTCAATGTTGGAGCTGCAACTCTCGACGACATAAGCGACATGATCACAACGAACAAACGACTGGCAGAGATACCACTGATGTTGACTTTATCACAAATCAGTTGTCTAAATTCGGGGAGTTTACTTGGGATCAACTGACAATACTCGTCCAATCTGTCGAGTGGAAAAGACTCTGGAAGTTTGTCTCTGATGACATTGGGATCAATGGGGGCAATAAGGGTATCTGCAATTGCCATGAACGGGTCAAGGTGACCTGGTTCTACCTGAACTTCGAGCATAGTATACGGTGGGAAACAACGGCAAGATTTTCTGCGGATTTCAGTAGTTATATATGGAGTGATTCCTCCACATCGAATGGTTTGGGTCGCATATGATTTTGGGTGCGAAAAGCAGCTGAATGTTGGCATCAACGTCAGTATCGGCCACCGTGTGCAGTGTGCACCTGGGGACACACCGCACTATCTACACAGGTAGAAGGTATAGAAATGGCCTGATGTTTCGTACGTGAGCTGAGGTGGGGTTTTGTGTGCTGTGACAGGGGCAGCTTGGGTGATAATTTAATTGTTCCATCGGATCTTCTGCTGCAGAGGCTAATGTTCTTATGGCACATGTAAGTTTTGTTTATTTTGTAGATCATCTTACCGGAGTTGTTTGTGACGTATAGCTTTGTTGGGAAGTGTTGGATTTGTTTGGTAAGATGTATGTTTTGAAATCTGAGATTATTTTATACATCTTCCTTCTGCCGGCAAAGTCTGGGGTAATTACAATTACACGGCAGTTACACCCATACATAAAAGTATCCCAAGAAAACGTAAATACAAACAAAGACGGTCATTAGATGATATGTATCATATTCTGGACTGCATTGTTCGATTTGTGGTAGAGTAGATATGGATTTGGTGCAGAAATAGGAGGATACTTGGCTATTGTTGCAGCTTTCATACAGTCCGAGATCTCACAATAGGATCTTCACAGCATAAAAACAGTGGGGGTTGTGATGAATATTTTAATAAAAATCCTCCACCCTCTACTATATCAAGTATGGTTATAGGTTGAAAGGTGGTGAACATCTTTTGTATGTAGAGTTATTTGATATTTTCAAAATTAATAATATTTATTGCAAATTACTATATACATGTTTCTCAATCGTCTAGTCGAGAGGTGCAAAATCATCATCTTCATCTTCGCTGTCTTCCCATTTATCAACATCGACATCCACCATTTCGATGTCCTCAATCTCGTGATTAGGTAAGATTTCCAATCCTTTTTGTCCCAATCTGATTCTGGCAGTTTCTTTGTCTTTGATTTGACCCTTTAATAAGTACACTGCCAACCGATTCAAGATCTCTTGTTGGATCAACCGGTTCAATGGACGAGCACCAAGATCAGATGAATATCCATTTTTGCATAAGTAGTCCAAAGCGGTATCGTCGATATCCATGGTTAATTGCTTACCATTGGCTGCGAATCTTTGTTGGATCTCAGATAATCTGATTCTAACAATCTTGGCAATTGCCTTCTTGGACAATCTGTTGAAAATAACAGTACTGGAGATTCTATTGAGGAATTCAGGTCTAAAGTGAGCTCTAACACTTGTCATTACCAAATCTTTAGTTTGTTGATCGATCTTTGATCCCTTAGATGCATTAATGTATTCAGCACCCAAATTGGATGTCATGATCACAATAGCATTCGAACAATTGACCAACTTACCTTGTGATGAGGTAATTCTTCCATCATCTAGCATCTGTAATAAAACAGTCAAAACTTCTGGAGCAGCCTTTTCAACTTCATCAAATAATATCACAGAATAAGGACGACGTAAAAGAGGTTCAGTCAAGATACCACCTTCTTCATATCCAACGTATCCTGGTGCTGCACCAAGTAATTTGGAAGCAGACCATTTGTCACCTAATTCAGAACAATCAATTCTAATCATTGCTCTTTCATCGGCGAATAAAAATCCAGCAACCTTCTTTGCCAACTCGGTCTTACCTGATCCAGATAAACCTAAGAACATAAATGAAGCCGGTTGGTTTGGATTGGCCAAACCCGATCTTTGTAATCTGATTGCATTCGATACTGCTTTTACTGCATCTCCTTGACCTACAACAGCAGAACTCAACTCTTTCTCCATGTTGATTAACTTGGAGTTTTCAGCTTGAGTCAACTTAGTCACTGGAATACCAGTTAACCTTGCGGCAGTTTCAGCAACTTGTTCGCTTCCTACCACGTTATTCAATAAACTATCAGGTCCAGAATTCTTTTCTTCCTCGAGGACTTGAACTTCCAATTCCTCAATTTGTTTTTGAACATCTGGAATAGCAAAATACCTTAAATCAGCAGCAGTTGCAGTGTCATGTCTTCTTTCGGCGTCTTGAGCTTTGATTTCTAACTCATCCAATTTACGCTTGGCAGCAATCAACTGTTCATGACCAGCTCTTTCTTGTTGGAATCTCTCTCTCAAAGGAGCTAAATGCTCTTCGATTTCTTCCTTCTTTCTCTGAGCCAACTTCAATCTATCTTTGGAATCTTCATCAGCTTCGACATCTCTTTCCAAAGCATTGATTTCAACTTCAACCAAATGCAATTGTCTTTCCAAATTATCCAACTCCTCTGGCTTAGAATCTCTAGCAACTGCTACAGTGGCAGCAGTTTCATCAATTAAATCAACAGCCGAGTCTGGTAAACTTCTGTATGTCAAATACCGAGAAGCCAATTGAGCAGCAGTCACAAGAGCACTATCCAAGATTCTTACCCCATGATGGATCTCATAACGGGGTTGTAAACCTCTTAAGATAGCTGTGGTCTCATTGACAGTAGCAGCTGGAACATCAATCTTTTGGAATCTTCTTTCAAATGCACCATCTTTGGAAATAAATTTCCTGTATTCAGCAAATGTGGTAGCACCAATACAATGTAAAGTACCTCTAGCCAACATTGGTTTCAAAAGATTGGCAGCATCCAGCTTTCCATCACCCATTAACATATGGATTTCGTCGATGAATAAGATGATCATTTCATTGGATTTCTCAATTTCGTTCAAAACTCCCTTGATTCTCTCTTCAAACTCACCTTTGTATTTGGCACCAGCTGTTAAAGCACCTAAATCCAATGCAAATAAACGGGAGTTGGCCAAAACATTAGGAACATCTCCATCTATAATTCTTTGGGCTACGCCTTCCACGATAGAAGTCTTACCAACACCAGCTTCACCAATTAACACGGAGTTAGATTTGGTTCTTCTGGCTAAGACTCTGATCACTCTTCTGATTTCTTCTTCTCTACCAATAACAGGATCTATCTTACCCTCTCTGGCTTTTTCGGTCAAGTCCTCACAATACTTGTTCAAAAATTCGTAAGATCCAGACGAATCAGCTTGTCTTGAATCGATTCTTTGGTTACCTCTCAATTCAATAGCTTGAGTCTTTATAACATCAGGCTTCATTCCACATTCTTTGAGGATATCCTTGATCGATTGGTCTTCAAGTAGGGCCAATAATATATGATCTTGTGCCACGTAATTATCTTTTTGTTGAGCTTTGATTTTAGTGGCATTTTGCAACACTTGTCCAGTTTGATAACTTGGTCTGATTTCATCAGGAGGAGGACTTTGACTAGGTAATCTGACTAAGTGTCTGTTCACCGTTCTTTCAAAATCACTCCATTCATAACGAGCTTTCTGGATTAATGTTTTAAGATATGGAACTGAGTTTTCATCATCAGTGGGTACCATTGCTGCTAAAAAGTGCAATGGCATCAATTGACTATGAGAATTATCTTTAGCTAACTGAGTAGCATTGGTAATAATTTTCAATGCATTATCTGTGAATTGTGTTTCATCCATGTTTAAAAGATTTAGCTTATTGGAGAAAGTAAATACTTACAAGGAGGTAGCAGAAGTATTTATACTTTGATATGTTTCAGCAATCTGGAACCAGAAAATTCCGGAGTGTGCTGGAACCGTCTAGAAAATGCGCGGGTTTTGCAGTAATTGAACATCAATCAAGATGAGATCTACGATTCAATGCAGGGATCAGAGACTATGAATGGAATATTTAGAGCAGATAGTGGTACAAATCTTATAATTATAACCTTCTGATCGGTGTCTGAGAGGCTGGTAATTTTCAAGTTTTTTTGTGGGTTTTTTTAATTTTTTAAATGAATCTGCTAAAGTTTGTGTAGTTCTAATTCCAAATGCTGCGAAAACCAGAGATCTGACAGAGATACTTGAAGAAGGACTATCTTATAGTCAATTAGATAATCGGGATAAATGCATTTCAGGTGTCAAAGTCTTGCATGTATAAGTTTCTTTGAGCCTATATAATATCCCTGGTTAAATCTGCAATTTAAAATTGTCCGAAACAATTTATAGACCCCGAAGAGAGAAAAACTGGAAATTACTAATTCTGTATTTTGAATTTTTTGAGCTGGTTCAGGTAGTCAATTATCTAACTATGGTATTTTAAAGAAAGAAAAGTGCAAGTCGTCATGTTTCGTAGACAATAGAGTAAAATTTGCCTACACATGGTCATTTCAATGTAAACTTGCATCTATGTTAATTCGACGAAAGACAAGAACGAGAGACATTCAGAGTCCATAAGAATATACTTTTTATACTACAATAAAGAATTATCCCAGAGAAAAAAGGAAGAAGTGGTAACTCGGAGTTCCAGAGTCAAAATAGCATTATGAATTTTAGGTTTCCAATTCACTCTGTAAAAACTTCCGGGCATTTCTTCTTCAACAAAAGCCTTTATGGCCAAGTTGGTAAGGCACCTCACTAGTAATGAGGAGATCGTCAGTTCGAATCTGGCTGAAGGCATCAGTTCTTTTTTGCTTCACAAACTATGGAGAATGTTGGGAGACAATTGGGCTAAAATTTTCACTTTTGCATGGGCACATAATGAAATGCGATTTTCCGAGAAGCGAGCTGAGCGAAAACGGAAAAATGAGACATCGACACTACGTGCGCGTACCATTCATCTAAAACAGTTTTATTCATTACATACTTTTATTGCCAGTAACCTTGTTGATTTGGCTGGGAATACAGTTGTTGGAATCCCATGGCAGTTGGTTGCTGGGCTAACGCCTGTTGTTGGAATCCCGTCTGTTGGAATTGTTGATATGGATATGTTTGTTGTCCTTGAGGTTGTCCTTGAGTTTGTTGAGGTTGTTGGAATTGACCGAATTGGCTCTGTCCGAATTGACTTTGAGGTTGGAATCCTTGAGACTGTTGTTGTTGTTGCTGCTGTTGTTGTTGTTTTTGTTGTTGTTGTGGGTCAACTGGTGCTACTACGTTAGAAGTGAAGCTATCTGGCTGGTTGTACAAAGACATAATCAGCTGCTTGTTTGTCTGTTGAGCAACCAATTGAGGATTCAGTTGCTGCATCAACATCTGCTGGTGCTGTGGATTGGCTGGATCCAAGTATTCTTGACCGTTGGAATCGATGTACGAAATACGGCCCGTGACTGGATCGGTGTATTGGTAGATTTGTGGCTGTCCTGTCATCTGAGGTTGTCCTGTCATCTGAGGTTGTCCGGTCATCTGAGGTTGTCCGGTCATCTGAGGTTGTCCGGTCATCTGAGGCTGGCCAGTTGGGGTACCAGACCCTGACCACCAATCTGGTTGTGATTGTCCAACAGTCTGTTGCTGGGCCATCGAAGCCATTGGGTTGGAAGTCGAAAATGAGGTCGATGAAGAAGCAGCTGATTGAGATGGCCTCTTAGGTAAAGATGGAGCCAACTCCTCCTGATTAGGATTGACCTTGGAGTCCTCATTCAATATCTCTAATGCGAAATCAATGTCACCGTTACTCAAGATCAATGCCTCTTTAACCAAGTCTCTATCGCTGAATCCCATATTGGCTATCAGCAGAGCTTGTCTGGAATATTGAGATGATTCGAAAGTGGTCAACTTTCTATGTGATAATTTAGGTATTGGTCTTGTCGAATTCAGTCTCAGTCTAGCTTTCAGCCTCAGAAACAGATTTCTTGAGCTATTGTTCAGTCTTGGAGGTTCTTCATCAAAATCATAGTCTGTATTGCCATCAGAGAACTTACCTTCAAGATACTTTGCTCTAATGTAGCTTTCAATTTCAGAAGTATCATCTTCATCAAATGGAAAAGGCTCTCTTTTGGAGTTCCACTTGCTCCTGGCCCTTTTATTTCCAATTCGTCTCAATCGGTCTATTTGGTCATTTGTCCAATGATCCAATGTAAGTGATTTGACCAGGGATAATTTAGAAGGTAATACTCTTCTATGAATCGAGGCACATCTTCCACAAAGGAAGATACCAAGAGTGTAGGATGCCCAAGTAGGGTACTGGGAACCACAATCCCCACATTGATTCTCGTTGGCCCTGCTATTGACAAGCTCTATCAATTGGGCTTCTACTTGTCTTTGATGATTTTTGGACATTTCAGAGGGTAATTCGACTGGAGTTAAATTGCACTTCCAAAGGGTGCGACATTTGGAGGTACGGACGACGCATTGGTGGTGGGGGCTTGGAAGTTGCGGCAACGCGAGCCCTTTAGTGTGTGCACTAAAGTTTAGGTTCATGTTCAACTGGTTGCGAAATGCAACTTGAAATGAAGTGTTAGTATTTATGTGTCATTGAGTGTATGGTAAGTATTCTATACTATATAACAAACCCGACTGATTTGGAGATTCTACGATCTGCAATGAGTTCTATATCAATATTTTCTATGTCCACTTCAATCTCCATTAGTTCGGGGAATACTATTTCCCTCAAGCTTTGATTGACTTCTTGCAACTCTTGTGTTAATGGTTTGTCTCCAAGTATGTATCTCTCTGGTGCTTTGATTAAGGAAACATGATACCTTACGGTTTCAGGGTATTGATAGTCTTGCAGGACAGCCTCTTGGAGATGATGGAATTCTCGGATGTCTGTTATTTTGTGCTGAAGGGCTGAAAAGAACTCATCTGTGGGTGGTTGCAAATTTACAACTGCACCTATGAACATGGCCGAAGAGGATGAGCTCGGGAACAACTCGAGCTTGGCTTCGAAATTTAGCCGTATGATGTTTTTTTCTGGTTGGGGATCGTCATATGTTTTCAGTAGCATGATCTTTAAATTCTTGGAAATAGGATACTTTTTTTCACCGATCAACGGCATAGGAACATGTAAGTCTTGAATTGACCGGGACAAATCGTCAGTGAATTTTTCTACATTTTGAGGAGTCCCAGTAAAGTTCGGAGTGAGTGATATGTGATGGTCAAAGAATGGGTCGTTCAATGACACTCGCTTGCGTCTCGTATCACCCACAATATTCCAATCATAACTTGAATAGAACTGATATTGTGTGAGCTCCATGTGCTTAAGAGCACGTTGTGAGATGGAGTGAAGCACCTTCAATGTGGCAAATGTGGGTTTCCAGGGAATCTTTACGTATACTCCAGACATATTATGTTGATGAGAATAGTTGGATGAGAAGACGTTCACTGACTGAAGGATCGATTGAATATTGGAAGTGCTTGGGGCCAGAGATTCTTCTACAGCTACTAATACTTCTTCTTCTTCTTCGGACTCAGAGCTGTAGTTTGCCAAACTATCCATTCATGAAACTAGAGTGGAAGGTTTCTCCAGTACCAGATGAAGTGAAGGGATGCAATCGTTATCGAAAGTGAGCGCGGCACACGACCCATCGCGGCCTGAAAAATTTGAAATATGACTAACCTAAATCTTTACATTAAACTAACATTATGGCTAGTAGAACTCAATTTGAAAACTCCAACGAAGTCGGAGTATTTGCCAAATTAACTAACCTGTACGCCTTGGTTGCTGTTGGGGGATCTGAAAACTTCTATTCTGCTTTCGAAGCTGAATTAGGTGATGTGGTCCCTATTGTTCACACCACCATTGCTGGTACCAGAATTGTTGGAAGAATGACCGCTGGTAACAGAAGAGGTTTATTGGTTCCAACCCAAACCACTGATCAAGAACTTATGCATTTAAGAAACTCTTTGCCAGATTCTGTCAAGATTCAAAGAGTCGAAGAAAGATTATCTGCCTTAGGTAATGTCATTTGTTGTAATGACTATGTTGCATTAGTTCACCCAGATGTTGAAAGAGAAACCGAAGAGTTAATTGCTGATGTTTTGGGAGTAGAAGTATTCCGTCAAACCATTGCTGGAAACGTTTTGGTTGGTTCTTACTGTTCGCTTTCTAACCAAGGTGGTATAGTTCATCCTCAAACCTCGATCCAAGACTTGGAAGAATTAAGTTCTTTGTTACAAGTTCCATTGGTTGCTGGTACCGTGAACAGAGGTTCCTCTGTTGTTGGTGCTGGTATGGTTGTCAACGATTGGTTGGCTGTTGCAGGTTTGGATACCACGGCGCCTGAATTGTCGGTTGTTGAATCAATCTTCAAATTGCAAGATGCTCAACAAGACGCTATAACTGGAGACTTGAGAGATACGTTGATCGAAACTTATTCGTAGTTATGATTTATGATTGGCCAGGTTTCTGGCAAGTTGTTTATAGCAATATAGGTTAATGGTACATGAGCTAACGCAGTATTACAGTAGTCAATAGATGGGCCCGTACACCTATACAAATGTACCCTTTTCCTCTGCTGCGCGTCACATGTAAAATGCGAGAAGTGTCTCCAACTTTTCAAAATCTCCAACTACCAACCACTTGTTGTTCCTCTGAATTTTCATTTCTTTTGAAGATAAATCGATAGATAACAATGGATTTCTACGGAATACCCCGAGGATTCATTCGAGGAGAAGCCATCAAACGGCTTGCCAAGTTGTCTGTGGAAAATACACCAGGTAATTTAACAGAGATCGTCAATGACGACCAAGATAACTTTACTCAATTGATGTATCAGACACCTAAAATTACTCCTAAATCCATTGATAGCGGTCTTTCCAAAGTGCCAATCAGTCTCAAAGAGTTTGAAGTTCTTGTAGCTCTTTGTGAAGCCACTGAAGTTGATATGAAGTTTCCTCGTCAGGCTGAATTGTTACTTGATAAGATCAGTTTATACTTAATGGAGTTACCTGCTCAAGAATTCGACCAGGTAGTTTTACGTAAACATGTGAAGCCAACACCCTGGTTTTTGTTGGCTCAAAATTTGACTTCTGCAGCTCTTAATTTGGCTTTCAAATTTGAAGGTCAATTTTTCGATCAAGTGGTTGAATTATTATATAACTTCAACTCGAAGTTCTTCAGCAACAAAAATTTGGAACACTCGAACTATTTCACTTTATTAGGTGTTATGGATAGCTTGACAAAACAACCGGAAATTTTAATTCAGCTGCTGACTTCTTTCAAGGTATTCAGAACCTTAGACACTTGTGTGGATAATTTTGAATTTTTGAATGAATTAGAAAATTATTCGAACTCGATTTTCAGATCAGGAAATCATGCTTTGGCTTATCTTTTAGAGAATGACGATCTCGTTGAATTTTCGCCAGTTTACTTCATTGAACATTTGAGTAAGTTAATGTGTTCTATAATTGACTCCATCCTTGATAACAAAGGTCAAACTTTGATTGAATTTTTGTTGCTCAAGATCAGCAAGCTGGTTGACGAAGATCTGGGAGAGCTGGGATTGGAATTGACTGAGCATCATATGGAAATCATTAGAGAATTGAGTGATTTAGCTTTGCAAAAAATGGAATTTTTGGATAGAGGTGAATCATTCATCGTATATTCGACCTTCAGCCGTTTAAAGCGTGGATATTTGGCAAAGTCTTACAATTTACAAGTTATTGGATGTGGAATGTTCACTGATAATATGGATTTGGCCGTGTGTAGAAAGTTGTTCAAGAATTGCTTGTCAATTTACGACGTTATGTTAGATCCAGACTTGGGTAAGAGTGTTATCCAATTAGGGTCCTTGTTGGTTTTCAAAGACGAAACAATTGGCTCTGCCTTAACAAGAGCTTTCACAGCCTTAGTTGCCAATCCAAAGTTTTCATTTGATTACTGTGAGAATGCTAGTAAGAGTGTTGGATTAGCAAGTAAGGTCTTGAGCCAAGATGCTGTTGTTACTACTATCTATGCATTGACCAATCTTTTGTTTGTGAATGATAACGTCCCCGGTCAACCCAGAGGATCCATTAGACGGAATACAACTCTCAGCAGACCCGACATTTCATCGATTAGAGATTTGAGTCTCAATGGAAGAGTTTCGAGATCTGGTTCAGTTACAGGTAATAACAGTCATTTGGCTAATGGTCACGCTCATGATTCCAATCACTTAAATGTAAGTGCAAATGGACATAGTCATTTACATGATGGAGAAGACTCAGAATATTCCCATGTTTGCACAAATGCTATTACCGCAATTGCTCATGTTGTTGAAAAATGTAACGATGAGAGCGTTAGCACTTTGGCAGTTACTATATTATCTCAAAAGACTACCAAATTGGACTCTTCTATTGGTTCTATCTTATTGAGAGGTTTGGTATCTTGTGCCCCACACTTGCCTGAGCGTGAGTTTATAATCTTGAACAAGTTGATGAATAAGCTCTCGTTAGATGCATTCAATAATGGTAATGGGGATTTATTAGAGAAATTAGTTGATGCTCGTGTTCAGTTGTCTCACAAAATTCATTTGGAACATCCATTGTTTACTGTTTACTTACAGGAGGTATTACTGTCGATCGTTGGCCGTGGTGACGTTCAAGTTTTAGAACACCACAGATCTCACAATGAGATCAGTGAAATCGGTGACCAAATTGCCATTTTCTTGAGACCTTTAGCTGAGTTGCTTCCAAACGTGTACGCTGATCAGAAACCTTTGGAAATCAAGGACACGAAGACCATTAATTTGTTCCGGAATATTTGGTTCAACATGGCTGTACATGGATACCCTGTTGGATCGAAGAACGTTAAGCTCTATTCCAGAGAGTTGGAAAGAATCGCTTACAACTCGCCACCTTTAGCATCTGAATTACTGTGGGATAGAACTGAAACATCTTTAGACTTAAACACTGTCTTGAGACGAGGTTCATCTAATCATAACGTCAAGGACCATCGTAACGTTTTGGGTGAAATTTTCGAGGTGCACAGAACCATGTCTTATCCTAAGTTGATGTTCTTATCTGCTGCTTTACTAGTGGAACTGTTAAGAGTTAAGACAGGTGATTGTTCCAAAATTTTATACTGTTATTCCGATCCTTCAATTAAAACAAGCGGAGTTGACAAGTACATTGGATATTTGGCTTTCAAAATTGTTAAGGACTATGTTCACTTGATCAATTTGGGTGCAAATAAAAATTTCAGCTCAGAGAATGTTGCTGAGCAATTGACAATAATGCTAGCCTTGTGTTGCCATAGAATTGAAGATTTACAGGATGCAGCAATTCAATGTTGTGATTTATTAATTAATAAAGTTCCGTCAAGTTTATGCCACCAAAAGTCTTTATTTGCTGTTTTTGACCTATTGAGCTTGTTGTTTGATAGTGTGGTTGATGCCGATGAAAATCAATACGAGCCTACTATCAAATACAGAGCAAAAAGAACAGGTATCCTTCTTCTTTTGTCCGATACGTATAAGTGGAGAAATGATACCTTCAAAAGATTCAATGAGAAGAGTAGACATTGGCTTAAGTTGATTTTGATTAAGAGTAATGTTGATGTCAAAAGTTTGATCCAACTATACGTCTCTGACTCAGATAAATTCCAATCACCAGGAGAAGTCCAATATGGTGTTTCATTTGCTTTAGAGATGGCTGGTTCTATTTTACCAACCGACAGGGAACTCAGTAATATCTCAAGATTACCACTGAAGAACTTGAATTCATTACCAAGCTTTGTATCTCTGTTGACCTGGAGATCAAACTTCATCACCGAGCTATTAAATAAGATCCCATTGAGAACCCAAGAAGACACTGATCGTGCTTTCAGTAACATCAGGGCTAAGGTGATTGATTTGAGATACAAATTAACTGATAAATCTACTCATGTATTACCAGAGGAAGTTATTGATTTGTTGAGTGATCTTGCTGGTTTAGTATTGATATGTGAAGATAATGCAGCCGAGATGATCAGATATCTCGTGGAGATTCCGTTCATAATTTTCGAATCGAACATTATGAATGCCGCAATCGGAATCTGGTTTGCAGTTATGAAAGATAGAAGCAACATTTCTGCACTCTTAATTTCAGAAATTGCTAAAAGATGGGAATCAAGTATTGCTTTGAAACAAGGAATTTTTTCTACAAGCCATGATTTGACACCAACAGAATTCTATAAAATGGAGTATTCGCCTTCTGATTATAAGGCCATCCATAAGATGGCACAGGTGACGCTTAAGGGCTTTGAACCTCATCTTCAAATCATCAAGTTGTTTTCCTCAAGCTTCGAAGCTACAATGAATCAAAGCGACCACTTGTTGAAGATCTTCACTAGATTCATCACTGTCGGTTTGAGGAATTTGGATACTGCAAGTCTTCATCCATATGCGAGATTCACTAGATTTGAATTGATTCGGTTTGCGTTCGACGTGGTGAAATACCATACGCAGTTGAACTCAAGATCAGAGAAATACTTGACAGAACTAATTTTGGATGGAGCACTTTCGTGGTTCAGGCAACAAGCCAAATATCCATATGGATCCAACTTGTTGAAAACTAAGAGTGATTTGGGACTCTTAAAGGACGTAGCAAAAATGATGTCAACTCTTGGTACCTTTAACCATGAATCATTAGAGAGTAAAAAGATTATTGTAATGTTCTTCTTAGATGATGAGATCTCAAGAATCAGTGTATGGTTGAATCCATTAGATCCAAGTGAAACCAGAGGTTCATTCATCTCCAATCAAATCAATGGAACTAATATAACTAAGGCTTATAAAATTGATCCAATCTTAGCAGTGAATTTGGCTTTGAGATATAAAGTCAAGAACCTTGATGAACTTTTACAGAAACTTTTGACCAGTGAACCGTTACCCGCTATAAAGTATCCAAGTGCAGTCCAATATTTGATTGGAATCAATGCAGGTACTAATTTCCCAAGCCATCACTTACTTTTCTGGGAACCTTTGTCTCCTATTGATGCTATCCAATTGTTTTTACCACCATTTGGACACAATCCATATGTTTTGCAGTACACAATGAGATCCTTAGAATTTCATGATGTCAACTTGACTTTCTTCTATGTTCCACAGATTGTGCAATCTTTGCGTTTCGATGGAAAAGGGTACGTTGAGAGATTCATTGTCGAAACAGCTAAAGTATCTCAATTGTTCGCTCATCAAATAATCTGGAACATGTTGGCCAATAGTTATAAGGACGATGATGGAACAGTACCCGACTCACTCAAACCTTCTCTTGATAGAGTGCAAAGTAAAATGATTAAGACATTCAGTGAGAGCGACATCAAGTTTTACAAGAAAGAGTTTAGCTTTTTTAACGAAGTCACAGACATTTCAGGTAAATTGAAGCCTTACATCAAAAAATCGAAGGCCGAGAAGAAGGAGAAAATTGACGAGGAGATGAATAAAATCGACGTATTACCTGGGGTTTATTTGCCTAGTAACCCTGACGGAGTTGTCATCGATATCAATAGAAAGTCTGGTAAGCCATTGCAGAGTCATGCCAAAGCGCCTTTCATGGCTACTTTCAAAATCAAGAAGGAAGTTGAGGATATTGACGAATATGGTGAGGTTGTGCATATTCCTATTGAAAGATGGCAAAGTGCTATTTTCAAAGTGGGTGATGACTGTAGACAAGATGTGTTGGCATTACAATTGATTTCAGTGTTCAGAAGTATTTGGAGTAACGCTGGATTAGACTTGTTCGTATATCCTTACAGAGTTACTGCTACTGCCCCAGGTTGTGGTGTGATTGATGTATTACCAAACTCAACTTCAAGAGATATGTTGGGTAGAGAAGCTGTAAATGGTTTATATGAATACTTCATAACTAAATTTGGACCAGAAAACTCAATTGAGTTCCAACAGGCCCGGAACAATTTGATTAGGTCTTTGGCAGCTTATTCGATTATCTCGTACATTTTGCAGTTCAAAGACAGACATAATGGTAACATCATGTATGACGATCAAGGTCATGTAATTCATATTGACTTTGGATTCTGTTTTGATATCGTTCCTGGTGGAGTTAAGTTTGAAGTTGCCCCATTCAAATTGACACATGAAATGGTGATGGTATTGGGTGGTAGTGACCAAACACAAGCGTTCCAATGGTTTGAAGAGTTATGTGTGAAGGGATTTTTAGCTTGTAGACCATATATGGAAACTATTGTCAGATGTGTTAATCCTATGTTGGAAAGTGGATTACCTTGCTTCAAAGAAGCCACTATCAAGAAATTGAGACAAAGGTTTGTTCCTAATAAAAGTGAAAAGGACGCAGTTCATCATATGAGAGGTTTGATTGCAAAGGCCATGGAGAGTTACTACACCAAGGGTTACGATGAGTTCCAAAGATTAACCAATGGAATTCCATATTAGATTTCAGATACTATATAATCATCAGAATAAAGGCGGAGACAACTAAACAGCCCATATCTCTCTTTTGCGCTGAATTTTCATGATACTGTAAAGCATTGAATTGCCTCTGGATAATCGATCGATTTTTAGGAACACGAACAATTTTCAATAGATACAAAATACTACATAATTACAGAAACAAAAATGAAAAATACCAACATCAGACCAACTGCGAGGTGATTACTAAAGCCGCATCTCGAAGACGAGCTTTCACCGCCGGAATCATCAGAATCATCAGAATCACCGCTGCCAAAACCTGAAAATGTCGACTGACTAGATGATGTAGAGAATTCTACGTTCTCGGATGGCAAACTAGTTATTGTAGTCGAAACATACGGGACGTCCTCATCAGCTTCCAAATTGAAAATTTCCTTTTGACTGTTAAACTCAAGGTTGCCTAAGGAAACGCTCTTATCCTCTAGATCGTAGAGCATGTAAAGCTTCTTGAGATACCCTCTACCCAAGATGATATAGTTCTCATTGTGGGGAAACATGTCAATACTACGGTTACTTTCAGTATCACCAGAATCTTTGAATGAAGAATTCACCAAAGACTGATTATAAACCAAGGGTCCAAAACTGGCCATTAAATCATATTCAGAAGTGTCATCAACGTTAATGGTTGGGATATCGAAGCCATTTATTTTGATGCCAAATAAATCAGCCAATTCACCATATAACTCATTCGGGAAATACGATTCAATAGACAACCCATCAATCACAGTGGTGTAATTGGAGGTGTTGAATGACAAGACCAGATTCAGCGAAGCGTCTAAAACATCAAACGAATCCATGAGAATCCCAAATTGCTTAGGATCATCATCCAGGTCGTATGATAAAGGAGTGTGTAGTTCAAATTTGGTCAAATTAGAAGATATCTTGGCAGAATTCATGCCCCCCAAAATGACTTCGAACGGCATACCAAAAGCGTCACCATTAGTGGCATAGACAGAATACGCAGCTCGCTGGATCATACCCTTGTTCTTCAAACCAAATAAATAGTTATCGTATGTATATCCATCATCGTCTTGGTTGGTATACTCACCAGCCTTCAATCCAAGTCCAATAGTGCCAATATTGGTTCTGTCGGTCCTGACAAACATGAAGCTTGTGCTAGCTTCGATGTACTCATTTTCGGTTGTGGATAAAATAAGATTACCATAAGCATAAGTCCCATTGGCAAATGTTGAAGACTGAATCACTGGAGCCGAACTGTTGACATTGTAATCCGAAATGTTGAATTTGCCTTCATTAACAGTGCACACATATCCATCACCGTTGCTACAATCCAGAAAAATCGGTGCAATGGAATCGGATTGTGAGCTCAATTTGCAATTAGCATAAAACCCATCAAATTCGCAACCAAACAAGCAACCAGCACGACAGTATTCACCAGTTATAACATAATTTACCTCGCCGTCCAGAGTAGTTAGGCAAGTGACTAGCCCCGAAAGACAAAGACCAAACCAAAGATATAAACTTAGCATTAATTAATTTTTCAACGGGTTATTTCCCTTTTTGTAGTTTCGAGTAGGCTTTTTCGTAAATCTCCAGGAATGACGGGGTAAATCAAAGCCTCTTGACTACATCCTATCTTTCATCGCACTTTTTCATGCTTATATTGTTCTTAAGAGACCCTCGGGACTACTTATTAGGGGGAAATCACCTGCTTCGTGATGATGCCAGTCTTGCTATTGACAAGTCCACATCCAATAATGTGACAAAAGGGATACTAGAAACATAAGATTAGGCGTGCACCCGTGTTCGTAACGCGTGTAAGGAAACATTCGCCCAACGTCTCAGTGGGCTCGACAGTCCTGCATGCCGCTATTTCTTCCAGTCGTTATCGGCCACGCCCAGGTGACACCGACGGATCCCCCACCCTCACGTGCGGAATCGTACTGTGTAATCGCGCGAAGTACCATGGTGGATGGCCCTGCAGGTTAGGTCCGCGGGGGCTGATATTTTGACAGTCTATTTGACATGGCCAATCCTCCCCGTATCTAAAACCATCAATTATGGGCAAACGAAAAGCTTCAAACACAAATTTAGACACTTCTATGGGTAGCTCGATACCAGACTCCACAGCCACAACCACAAAGCCTGTGGCCCGTCGACGGTCGCGGTTTGGTTGTTTATCGTGCAAGAAGAAGAAGATCAAGTGCGATGAATGTCGTCCCAGCTGTAAAGCTTGTACCATCCGAAGTATCGAATGTCGTTATTTGGTTCCCTTGTCGTTCAGAGAGGATTATGAAGCCAAGGGAAAGATGTTTGGCAGAGAAAATAAATCAAATTTGCAGTCTAAGGCCAGAGATAGTCACTATCAGGAGATTAAGAACCCAGCTAAGTTTGTGGTGTTTTCGAGTAGAGACATGAATATGGCACCGGGGAAACAGAATATCGTGGTGCCACTTCCTCGTGTGGAACTACGGAGTTCGGCTGTCGACTTTTCCGATGAGCTGCAGGCTTTGCAGTTTTATAATCGTCATATCTTGCCTATGTTTGCACCTATCTCATCCCAAGAAGAAGATGTGAGTCTTGGCTTGGTATTACCTTATGCAAAACTGCTAGAGAATAGACATGTATATGACTTGATATTGACGTTATCTGCAGTGCACTTGGCTAAGACCAACTCAGAGTGGGTAGATAAATTCCAGCATTTCAAATCTGCAGCACTTCAGCCAATCTGTAAAACTCTAGAGCAGATTGATGGTAATCTTATCGTTGCCCCTGCTTTGAAGCTAGATATCTTGGTACTGTTGGTGTTATTGGTATTGATTGAGTTGGGCTGTGGTACAGACTATTGGCAGAAGTATTTGAAACTCAGTAAGAAACTCGTGGTATCTCCCCGGTTCAAACTACCGGAAGAACCTCACGACATAAAGCTCTTGGAATTCTGCCTCGAGTTCCTTCATTACACCGAAAGTATGGGCCGTACAGTTTGTAAAGACAAAAACACATTTGCGGTGTTGCTAGATCTGATAGTCGAGCGAGATCAATATTGTCTCATAACGTGGATGGCTTGTCACAGAGGACTTATAGGTGTGATCTCAGATATCACTGACTTGACAATGGAAAGAGATTCGTTAAACGAGTCTGAGTACTTATTGTTGTGTGATGACATCGAGGCAAAGCTCAAATCTATGGTTCCTGTCAAACCCACAGACTCTAATTCTATCGTCACTCAATGTTTCTACAAGGCAGTAAAGATGAAGGTACTTTCTACGTTGGTATATTTCAGGTGCAGCCTCAAACAAATGAACCCAGATCTGGAGCTGGTGAAACACACGGTGGACTATATCTTTAACACACTCCAATGTCTTTTTCAGCATAATTACCCATGGTACAATTCTCTAGTGTGGTGCCTTTTCATCACCGCTGTCGAAATCTCAGTTAAGGATCCAGAAAGAGAAGAGAAAAGATACGCCATACTACAAATGTTTGCAACTTTAGAGAAAAGTTGTTGGGGAGATATCACCAGAGTCAGTGGGACCGTTATCCGGGTGTGGAAATTGCGGGACTTGGCCGAATGTACGCTGGAGCCAGAAGCCACCACTATGAGCGACTGGGAAAAGTTTGTGGTTGACCGGTCGTTGAACCTCACGTTGGCGTAGAATCTCAGGTTGGAATAAGGTTTCAGGCTGTAATTGTTTTAGAGTTTTCTGGGGACGGGTGTTACACGTGACAAGGAAATTGGTGCCTTGGCCGTCATCGCCATATTCTAAAAATATCCCTGAGATGGGCACGCACAGCCCCATGTTTTCATTTGTTGCGGCGCTGGGTGCCCCGACTTTGGCGAAAAGCCCAGGCAACACCAAAAAACTCTCGGCTCAATACCGCGATCCTGGGCCTAACCCCTTTCGCATAAATATTTTCATTCTTTTTCAAATCGCATAATTCAAATCGCACTGAATCCAAAAATAAATCTTTTAGATCTACTTCTTTTGCTACTCTTCTACGTGGTGATAGTTTCTGTGGTTATAGTGTAAGCAACGTTCTCATCATGAACCTTTTGTTTGTGGCACTCAGTTTCCTTGGGTTGATTTCCCAAATTAATGCCCAAAGATACATTAAAACCTCCTCCCTTTTAACATGTATGGACAATTCCTTCACGGCTACCAAATTTAACGTCAAATTTTTGCCTCATAACAACACTGCATTGGTTGATGTCACAGCTCTTTCTAACATCGATGCTAATGTCACTGCCAATGTTGAATTTATTGCCTACGGACTTTCGGCATTTTCTACAAACATTTCCTTTTGTTCGTTAAACTATGAAACAATTTGTCCCTTTTCTACTGGTCACTTGGAAGTTAATACCGATTTTGAGGTACCAAAGGATCAGATCAGTCAAATTCCAAACATTGCCTATACTATTCCTGATTTGGATGCCAGAGTTAGAGTGGTGTTGATGGACAGTGACACTAAAGAAAGTTTGGCATGTGTCGAGGCCATTTTATCTAACGGGAAAACCGTTCAAACTAAATACGCTTCTTGGCCGATTGCTGCTATTTCGGGTTTGGGAGTGGTGACCTCGGGTGTTATTTCTGTCATTGGTCACTCTAACACTGCTGCCCATATTGCGCTGAATTCGATGTCTTTGTTTATCTACTTTCAAAGTTTGGCCGTTACCTCGATGATGGCTGTTGCAAAAGTTCCACCAATTGCTGCTGCTTGGGCTCAAAATTTCCAATGGTCTTTGGGTATTATTCGTTTAGGATTCATCCAGGACATTGCTAATTGGTATGTTCAAGCCACTGGAGGTGATTCCACTGATATCTTAGATGCCAGTTACCTTTCTATCTCAGTGCAAAAGGCAAGAAGAACAGTTGACTTTTTGAGTGATATGTACAGCAAAGCTCAAAGATCCAACCACTTGACTATGTTCAGAAGATTTTCTCTTTCTATTGCAGATGATGATTTTGGCCAAAGTGATACTTTGGATTCCTCCTTGTATTCTACTGATGAGAAGGCTGATGATTTGGCATCTAAGATTTTGGTTTTAAGAGGTATCCAAAGAGTGGCTTATCTTGCTGGTATTGAAATCACTCATGTATTTATGACTGGTATCATTTTCTTATTGTTCTTCGCTTTCGTCATGATTGTTTGTTTGATGTTGTTTAAGGCCATCATTGAAATTTCTGTCAGAAGTAAAATCATGAATGAAGGTAAATTCAACGAATACAGACAACAATGGTCAAGTATTATTAAAGGTGCTTTGTACAGATTGTTGATTATTTCTTTCCCGCAAGTTGCAGTCTTGTGTCTTTGGGAATTAACCACAAGAGATTCGACTGGTACTGTTATTGTTGCGATCTTTTTATTTGTCATTGTTTTTGCTTTATTATATCAAGCTGCTGTCAGAGTTTTCCTCAGAGGAAGAAGATCTGTTCAACAGTTCAAAAACCCTGCCTATTTATTATACGGTGATGGTACTTTCTTAAACAAATTTGGTTTTGTTTACGTTCAATACAGAGCTGACCATTACTACTTTGTTCTTGCTTCATTGACTTACGTGTTTTTGAAGTCTTTGTTCGTTGCCGTTATGCAAAAACAAGGTAAAGCTCAATCCGTTATTGTTTTCGCTATCGAATTAGTGTATTTAGTCGCTTTATGCTGGCTCAGACCATTCATGGATAAGAGAACTAATGCGTTCAATATTGTCATTGCTGTAATCAATACCATCAATGCATTGTTCTTTATGTTCTTCAGTTATATTTTTGGTCAACCCCAAGTCGTTGGATCAATCATGGGAATTGTGTATTTTGTCCTTAATGCTATCTTTGCATTATTCTTATTAATCTTCACCATTGTTACTTGTGTGTTGGCATTGGTTTATCAAAACCCTGATACTAGATACCAACCAATGAAGGATGACAGAGTCTCTTTTATTCCTAGATTCGACAACAAGAAACAGGTTAAACCAGGTGAGACTGTTAACCAAGATGATGAAGATTATGAATTGATGGCTTTAGGTGCAAGTGCCATGAAAGGCCATGAAAACAAACCAACTGCCTATGATGAAGAAGATTCAGTGTATGATGAAGACTCTTCTGGATTTGCTAGTCAAAATAAGAACCAACATGTAGCATTCCAATCGAATTCTACCAATTCTTTCAAAGCTGATGACCCAAAGAGAAACAGTTACTACATGGAAAATATGGAACCAACTCAACCCTCTTCTACTATAACGGGTAACCCTGGTGCTGCATTCAACAACTACCAAGGAACCGGATATGGAAACAAAAGCGGTTATTCTAGCAGCAACAACAGTGCTGCAAGTTTCCAAAATCCTTATCAACAAAGAACTGGCTACAGTGGATCCACGACCAACCAAAGGGTCAACTTCAGATAGGATCGGCTAAGTTAAGTAAAATAGATGTATACTGCAAATCGGAACTAGTTTACGCAAAATCTAGGTCTACCAAATATACTATGATGAAACACGTTATACCAAGTTATGTTTTCACAATTCTCTTCAGAACTAAATATTGAGAATCGTTTTTCGAGTTGGTCGTCGTTACCACTTCCTATGTAAACAACCTGCTTATGCTCTGGATTTCTTGGTGATTCCATTACACTGTTAGTGATGATCGTTGATAGGGGAACTACCAAGATATTCGAGTCATAATCTCTTCTGATCAAATTATCTGAAACCACATTATAGGAGCTTTCTCCCAAGTCATAATCATCAGATTTCAAATGATCTATTAGACCGAGTTTGTTCTTGATCGCATCAACTGTATCCTGAGCTTTTGTAGCGAGATAGTCTTTCTTGTCTTCAAGCTTGTCTTTCTTTTCGTCAATTTTGTCGTTTAACCGATACCATTTTTGATCCAATCTTTCATCAACCCTCTCAACGAGCTGCTTAGGCTCAGTTGCTGCCTGATAAGTAACATCGTTGAACTTGTCTGCATAGTTCGAAAGCTTATCATGCACTTGTCGAATTGCTTGGTTTTGGACGTCATCATGTCTCTTATTCAATTGACGTATCGAATGTTTTGTGAGAGAAGAAATTGGGTGGATAATCACACTATTATTAGACATCTTCAAGCAATAGTTTCCATTCAGAGAATTCGTACAAAATGACGATGATACAAGGGTATCATAGTTTATCTCTGAAATCCAATTTTGGGCAAGACTATCGAAAAAGCTAGAGAACGAAGCTTTCTTGCTTAGCAAATAATCCCTTATATTCATGATTGGATACTTCAATTTATTGAACATTGATAGCTTCGAATCTTTGAAAAGAAAGACCAACAAAGGCTTATCAGTTAGAATTGAGCTAATGAATGGTAGATTTTTTGAATCCATCGATAAAATACCTCTTGAGTAAACAGTTGAGCTATCCATAATTTCAGTCAAATTTCCATACTTTTGGAGATAAGCTTTAGGAATTACCAAGTAGTTATTTACCAAATTCATGAAGGGAGACAAGTGGAAAGGGATGCTTGAGTTGAGTAAAACGTCTGTGTTTCCTGTTTGTGGATTTGAGTTTGCGTCTTCAGAATCGGTTTTGTTAAGTACAAATAAAGACTCAAAGTTGTAAGGAACAACCAACTCTTTCTCGAAGACGTTCAAAGTATAACTATTGTTATCTAAAAAGCTCCATCCGAGTCTGCCGAAAATATAAGAAGAAAGAAGTTCAGCAGGAACAATAAACACATCGTCATTTGAGGAATTGCCGAAGACATTTAATTTTGGTAGTCCAAGCTCATACTGAATTCTTGATTTTAACAATTTCATTGCAGAAAGATCAAGTTTCTTAGGAAACTCTTTCATTTCTCCAATAGAGATGGAATTGACTATTGAAAAAAGGTAAAAAATGATGAACTTCATCTGTAATATTTTTGAAAAAAGCGGTATTTTTTTTTGCAGCCAGAAAAAGGCGTAATAATAATCATTAACTACATTATACTGTATAAACAATAATTTTGTTTTTCCCTCTGACATCGAATTCATCAGTCAATTCAAACATTTCTCCTTGTTCATTCAACCAATATTCTTTCAATTTTTGACCCCTTGGGTCAATTAAATCGTTACCGAATTGATTATAACCATCGGAGCCACTAGATATGCTTTTATTATATTGTGCTTGTAGTCCTTGGTTTGTATAATCAAAGTTCAAATCATTTAATAAATTCATTCTGGAAATATACAACACAGTTAAGAATGAAATCAAGTCAAAAAACCATAAGAATGACGATATGATTATAAATGCAGAATTAGCCTTTCTGAGCTGGCAAATTGATTTAGTTGCACAATTATCGTTGGGTATAATTGTGCTAACAGTTATGATGAATGATACTATCGAAAGAATCATGGCTGCTGTAACGTAGAAGCTTCCATTTCTCTTCTCAAAATTGATTATAGTTGTCATAAAAAGAATGGAGACTATGATGGCAATTGCAGAATCTGCAATGAAAAACCTGTAGATGTGAGGAGATATTCTGTGATCATTATTAACCAATATCGAAGAAAGAGTTACAATGATGATAGCAAGGATTAACTCGAAGAAGTACAATACAAAATTGGCGGTAATGGTGATGACTTTTTCTTGGAAGTATTCGTCATTTCGAAGTAGGGGTTCAGCAGGTATCCTGAACAAAGGCCTGCCCATGACAGATTTTATGAGGTGATCCTCCATTAATTTCTGTTTCGAAGTAAGGGTTGCAGCATCATGTAGCGAACTAGACAGGGAGTCTACTCGCTTACTTAATGTTTGATAATATTGCTCCGGTGTGATTGGAGGAAGTTCCTTATCCTTGTAATCAGTTCTAGTAGGTTCATGAAGGAGTGTCAAAGTTCCACTTGGCATGTAAGATGTTTGATTTGTAATGGGAGTCTTTAAGGTAACTAGCTCATCAGACATGGTCCGGCCAAGTGATGGTTTACTATTGAAATTAGTTTGATTTTGGGCAATTGGCTGATCCTTGACAGAACTAGGATATGGCATAAAGTCATGGGCAAGCTGAGGGTTTTCAAACGAAGCTGTTGAACCCTTTTCATAATACTGGTAAATGTCTGAATAATCTATTTGGTTATCTCTAGCTTTAGGTAATGCGTTGTTTTCTTCAGCTATTTCGAGAAGAGTTCTTCGACGTTGTGGACCGGGATCTGGAACAGGGATATCGTCAAAAAATGAGGAAGGGAGATCTGAATGACTCTTGGTCCGGGATCTATCTAGAGGGAACTTGGGGGAGCTGAAATGAGATGATGCAATATCAACCACTGGAGAATGAGAATCTGATGGAGGAGTCGGATTTCGAGACCTATTCCGAGGAGTTGGGCTTTCGAACTCAAAACGTGAAAGGTCACTAACAACTCTTGTGCCAGTAGGATTGAAAGACATCGTTACTAAGGAAAAATATGTGAAAAGTTGAATATTAACGATTTGTAGACTGTGCGGGATCTTGCAAAATTCCCAATTAGGCAAAACATAAATACAAGTAATTAATACAATTAGGAAGCTTCTTGTGTGCAGTAATAAAATTGCAACAACTTCATCGCATCGTGTTCTACTGAGATTTGATTTATTAAGCAGGTAATCGTTAATCGTACTATAAATACTATAATCTAGAATTGATTAAATGTCTATCTAAGACCAGACTTGTAATTGTTCAAAAAATTGAACCTTCTTGTCAGATACAAGGTTTTCTTTGACGCAATATCTTAATTCGTCCACTTGAGATGGGGCTCCACATGTGACAAATGCAATTGAACCATTACTTTCTTCAACTTCCTTAGCAACAAACTGGTTCAAATCTGGTCTACCAGTTCTTGTTTCGATAAAGTTGAATTGGTTAATAGAGCTCTTATCTTCACTGTCACCCTTCTTTTCCTCTTCACTTAAATCCAGTTCGATTGGTCTGGTAAGGTAGACGATGGTTTCCATATCAAGAGATTCGAGACTACTTAATTCTTGCTGGAACCATTCTAAAGCTTTTTGATCTCTTACGATCCAAACCAATTTGACCTTGTGTCCGCCTCTCTTAGCCAAGTCTAAAGCTTCACTGTAAATACCTGGAATACCATTACCTCCAGCAACATAGACGGCAGTATCGTAATGCTTAGCCAATGAAGAACCACCGTAAGGTCCTTCAACACCAACTCTAACAAGGGCAGATTGACCAGGTTGGTTCGATAAATATTTGTAGAGACCATGGGTAATACCTCCTTTCACCTTACAGTATAAGACAATGGACTGTGGATCCTGAGAAGTGGTTACAGTGAATGCATGAGATTGCCAGAAGCACGTCGGACGTAAGAAGTTGATGAAAACATAGCTTCCTGGAGCAGCTTTCCAATGATTAGGCTTTGGAATCGTGGCTTTGATAATACCATCACCTACTAACTCCAATTTTGCTTTTGGAAAACCGTAAAGCACCAATCTGACAATTCTGACAAAACGATCGAATCCCCAAACAACAACACTGGCAAGATACCAATTGACATATCCCAAGTCAACAACATGATACCATGAACCAATAAAGAAGAATGCAGCCAATACTATGTGGAAGAATAAGAAGATTTCATAGGATCTACGTCTCAAGGTTAATAATCCTTGAACACAAATGAAACTTCCACAAATTGTTGCAACGATACCCCAAACTACGTAAGTATCAGCCATGGTATCTTTATAGTAAGCAGAGAAAGTGATGGAGTAACAGATTGAATGAACCATCACTAATAAGAACACCACTCTTCCGATCCATCTGTGATAGGTTAAAAAGGTTGAAAAATTCCAGCCAGTAAACCACAACAAGAAGTTATTTCTTCCAGCAAAAAGTACCAACAATGGAGCACAATAAGAAGCCAAGATACCACATCTAACTGCAACATAACGTGAAAGTGCTTCGGTTGCCCCAGTGAAAACAGTATCATTATGGTAGAATGAAATATTCAGTCCAGTCATGGCAATAGTGAGTAATATATAACCAGTGACAACTATAGTTTCCAATCTGGAAGGAGAAAGAAAATCCAAAAATCCCCAGAATGGTTTAGCTTGGGTCTTCTTCTTTCCAAGAGTGGCAGGAAGCAGGATATTTTTTTGAAACCAGAGTCCAAACTTGGAGGGAGCCGAAGTCATGAATTTAGGTGCCAACTTCCTGAACCAATGAAGAATAGATGCAATAAGCATGACAAAAGGCCAATAAGCCATGCACCCAATACCATATAAGAAGGAATCTTCATAAACTCCCAAAAACTTATTGTAAGATATCTTCCAATCATTCACAATAGCATCGTCAACAATAATAGGAGTATCTTGAATCAGAGTGAAGTTAAAATCTTTAATATCGGAAATATTTTTAGCATTATCAAGATAATATTGATAAGATTCTTTCAAGTCATCGACAGTGATTGTAGCTCCATACTCTTCACAGACATCAACAATCTGAGCAAGAGTTGTATCTTGGTTTCTTCCTTGAGACTCTACACAACCCATAAAAGTGGCCCTTCCGTTGGTACTATCACAGAAACAGGCATAGTCGGTTGCATCACAGAAAGTAGCTAATGTAGGAAGATATCCACTACAAGAATAGGCAGCGTACTTCCCAGGATTATACCCGTCATAAGCAGCTCCAACGGCTGCAACAATAGGTAAGAACCACAAAAGCAAAAAATACATATGCATGATCATTGAAATTTGTACAATAGAGGAAAAACATTCTAGTTTATATACTTAAATTTATTACAATACAGCAGAAGATCTATGGCTCAAAAATACTAAGTACAATTTCGTAAACTTTACCATCCTGTCGAAATATTTTTTTTTTCCCGAAGCGGGCCACAGGTGAAATGCAGGCTGAATGCAGGCAATATTTTATCAGATCGCAGGTCAATCACGTCAATGTCAATTGTTGCCAAGTAATATACCTCTGGCTAGTTCCCCAGGCCAAGAAATGTTTATTGTAAGGTACGAAGCTAATTATATCGATCGTTCTTAACCTGACCCTAGATACGTCTCTAACTCTTTTTTGATGGCAGGTATTGTTCCCCAGACCTTTAGAGGTCGACAATCATATACCCTACATAGCCGTCAATAACTCTATCGATGCTAGACGTAAATGCACTGTCGCTTGTTGCTGGCGACAACAATACAGAATGTGGTGCCATATGCAAGGCTGGGTGGTAATTTTATCATGTTTGCCTATACAAGGCGGGACTAGGAAGAAAAGATCCAATCAGATAAATGTTGATCCTGCACCGATCGCCGACGTTGTGAAAAAATTTATTCCAAACCGGAAACTTCCTCCGGCGAAATTAGCCTGTGAATTGTAAATGAAGCCAATCGGACAGGTGGTATTAGGCTTTTTAGGAACGGACAGAATGTGGCATGGGGTTTACGCCTCGATGGTATTATATTTTTTATGCTTGGTGGTAAAATCCGAAGGATGAAGAGGCAATGATTTTTTTACCCACACACCTAGCCTCCAAAGACTTACAAAGACCCGCACACCAGTACGATACCAAGACCGCTCGACATCGCGTACTCAAATTTGACAATAACAAGCCTGGCTAGCTCAATCGGCTAGAGCGTTTGACTTTTACGATATAGTTATCAAAAGGTTGCGGGTTCGACTCCCGCGTCGGGCTTTGTTTGTTTTTGTATTTTTTTTGCTTCTCAGCTAGTCTAGGCAGACTTTGGGATCAAACAAAGTGAAGTCGCATACTTTGGTGGTCTTTACAGCTCATTTATTTTGTTGAATAGGATAGTCTAATGGGGTTTCGCAGCCAAATTGAATACATAAAAATTTAGCGATGGATAAAGTAAAAAGAAGAAACCCC